>JAQFXU010004695.1:0-12975 GCA_034693705.1 Spatulosminthurus flaviceps | reverse complement strand
ATACTTTGTCGTCCTCGACTTTTCTCACCCATACATATTTAGGCAGACAGTTGCACTGAAGTAATATACACACACAAGAGAGACAGAGTAAGAGAGAGAGAAAAAAAGGACTTTTCGAGAGAAAAAGAGATTTTCACTCCAGACCATTTTCCGTCTTACACACTCTGATGTTACACGACTCGAACGTCTCCTTATGAGATGAGGTTCCTCTATCATATCAAATCTCCATTGGAAAAATGAAACCTCGGCGTCGGTTTTTTTCTCTACTCTTTGCAGTCACTTCCCTTCTAAATTCTCTTGCTCAATTCTCAATATCATAGCTTTATGTATACGTACATACTGCTCAGTCTATATAGTAGTGACTCTTCTTCTTCTACTGGAAAGATAACTCAAGTCGAAACCATTCCGTTTCGCCTAATCTCTTCTCTAGCTGACATATCAAGTCTATTCTCGTACATTCTCCACTGACTTACGACTACCTCATAGAAACTTCAAGTTTTTTTTGGCAATTTGCAAAAAAAAAATATATATGCATATATACATATATCTATAAGATTTGAAAAACTACATTCCTTGAAAATTATTTCTTGTTTTTCTAAGTCCTTTCCAAGTCAAGATCTTCACTTCATCTTTGACTTTTCTCTCATATTTAACAAGAAAAGTTGAATCTTTCAAGAATTACAGGTTTTCTACAAATTGTCTATGTGAAAAAAATCATATTTTAAGTCCTAACAACTTAGAATAGTCACAGCATTACAGGATCTTGTAAAGAGGTACAAAATGCTGGAAAAGTTTTAGGAAGAGATATTTTTTCCAATAAATTTTGTTATTTTTTTTCAGGTCAAATATTGACAATTGAGAATGCTGAGAGACCACAAGACTGTGACTGGAAGACGTGTGAATGGAACTGGAGTGAAGAGAAAGAGAGAGAGAGAAGAGAAGAGAGATGCTCTTGGGCGCCGACTTACTCTTCAGGGGGTAGCATCATTTACCACATTTTGTGCTCTCATATCGCCCTTTTCTTCCGCGTTTTGCATTATAATGGCCTTTTGCCCGACTCTTTCGTCTGTCTCTCCGTTTATTCCATAATATGAATGGCTATATTTCCTCTCCACCTCTCTCTCTCTCTCTTCTCTACATAAACCTGTACAAGCACAGTGTACAAGACACAAGACTACATGGATAGATAGCGCTATAAGATAAATATGTTGAAGGAAATACATGGTAAGTAAGGAAAATGGTGTGTATACGTAAACCATTTAAAATTTTACTACTCACAATCCTCACGGAGGGATAAGACCAAAAGGATAAGGAAAAGTACATAAAGGGATGCTTTGGCTGATGCAAATCATGTCAAATGTCAAGTCGGTCTCTTCTAGTCAAATTGCTTATGTTTTCCATTCTATTTTGCCAAGAGAGTTCCGAAGAGTTTGAGTCAGAAAGAGAGGAGGAGGAAAATTCCGCAGTTTCCACAATCTTAACTTTCTACCTAAACTTCTTCATGTTATTATCTGTGTAAATTCCTCTCTCTCTCTCTCTATCTCTCCTATATAACCCGCTCTACACATCAACCATGACTCCTCACGGAGATATGACTTGTTCCTTTGCCTTCCTCTCCGCATGACCTCCTTCATCCTCGACAGAGTCACCACGACTCACTCCACACACACACACACAAGTCAGAAAAGTCTTTATTCCCGCAATTTTTGCAATTCATTTAACCTCCAGTTCACTCTTGGAATTACCCCCTGCAAGCAACCTGCCATAAGCTGCCAGAACAACCATACCTTCAATAAAATCCTTGAGAAAAGCACTATACTACACAACATATACGCATCACATTCATGCACAAATACACTACATAAAATTCATAGGGAAAAAACTCTTATTATGAAACAAACCTATAGGAAAAGTCAAAGTCAAAATGATAAGAAAATCATCTCAATAATTATATACAATAATATTCCTTGCTCAGATCCAAACAGAAGCTAAAGGAGAATCTGTAGTGTACTACAATATGAGCAACAATCAACATTCTAATGGCATGTCAGAAGAAGAGGAAAAAACCTGAAGGAAGAAGCAGCACTGGCAGATTGACAAATTACATGGAGTCTTGTCAGACGTCTGTCTTGTACTCATCATTACCCATAGAGACTAGTAGCAAAGGGAAGGCAGGTGGAAAAAACTATACGGTAGTTACATTAAAATTCTAAGAGATTGATTCCAATTGAAATGATCAAAGGGAATTTTCCCTATCTCTGTTTCTCTCTCTCACACACACATTAAAATCCTACAACGATTATTTAAATTTCAACCGTTGAAATACACAGCAGGGACCTCAGAATTTTTTCTTCTAAAAATTCAAGTCTCTCATTACATTTCAATTTAAGCACACAGTAGATAATAGTAATGAGGGAAGGAAGGTATAATTTCCTTGTTAATTTTCAGTTTAAATAAATTTAAATGACTATGTGAAGCTACCACGTCTACGCCTTAACATTACCATTTATTATTATTACCCCTATTCTTTATACCTCACAATCATATATAGCTTGAAGGAGCCTTTTCCCTCCATTTTTTCATATACATTTTTTTGTATGTTGAGCCTTTGTCAAATTTCCTATATAAAAATCCATGCTAATGTCTCTCTAGGATTATATCCACATTCAAATAATAGTAGTAGTAGTAGTTGTAGTAATTAGAAATATGATGGAACTCTGTGGTTTATTGCGTAGGGGTGGAAAATTTTTTCCTAACAATCAGCATGAGTGGCCGCTACCTGAACTGACGATCTGATGAACTCAAGTGAACTTGTATCTCTCTTGCTGAGTCTCCCTCCTGACAACTGCAATTTACTAGGGAGAGACGTTGAGCAGGGAAAAAACATTTTCTGGGATATTCTCCTCTCTTGTTTTTTTTATGACGTACTTATACAATAGATATTTATATAGAGAATTTATACGGAGAATCTTATGTCATTTGAAAGTATATAGTATAATATTTTAGCATTGGAAATTAATAAGTATGAATGTTCAGATTACAATTTGTTACTACATGGTTTGTAATGGGAGTCGTGAATGATTCTACACCTACTTTACGAGCAAGTTTACACACAAGTTTCTACAACATATGACGGTGTACATAGCAAGTTATTGCTAGTCACGTCATTCTCTTATACTATTACTATTACAAGTGTGGTAGTAGTAGTAGTAGTTGATAGGAGTAGGAATCCTTTTAGTGCACACATGCTAACTCTAGATTGTTTACCTTCCAAATCTACATGACCAGTATGCTTTGATTAAATTAATTTGAAAAACCGGTTCGGTTATCCTTTTTTTATATTATATGACGACGATTACCCTTCTCAAACGGCAATCTTTAGTGTCAAAATGGCTTGTCATTCCGCGTATCGACTCATCGTACAATAAAAGACTCGACAGTATAAAGTTTGAAGAGGATATTGTGAAAAATCCAGTGACGCACTTACTTGTACACACTATAAATGCAACTCTGACCCATCAAATACTATACCTCCTCCTGATCCCAAGGGAAATAATAAAAATACTAATATTCACAAGTATACTATGTTTTTTTCTCAATCTCTCCATTTACCACAGTGGAAATACATCAATTTTTTTTAGTACAGTTAAAAAAAATAAATTGAATAAAAATCAAAAACTTTCTTAAGCTTCCTTATTACAAAGACCCATGTGGACTGGGACTTGTTCCCGAATAATAACTTGTCCCATAGAATGTCATTAGTTTCAGTGATGACTAGTTATACATGCTTTGCCAGTGCAGTCGTCTGCCACCATCACCACACACCAACCCAGTCCGCTCTCTCTCTCTCCCTGATATAATATAATAGCCATGTACAGTTCAACTCCATAAACTGGCACACAAGCAGACTTTCTATGTATTCATTTCCGGAACCATTTCCTGGCTCAAAACTCCGACTCTCTGGAAATGGGTTGGAAATCAGGAGGAGAGAAGCATGGAACCAATGAGGGTTAGCACAGAGCTCAAATATCTCTTCTCATTCTATCCACCATTTCCTCAACAAAACTTGCACATGTGAGGGATTTCAAGTCAAGTCACTCCGGCAATATGTGGAAATTCCATGGATTTGGAAAACCCAGAGCTTTCTAAAACTCCCAATCTAAAACTCTCTACTCTCACATATATAGTTGAAAACTCAAAAAATACAATGGTTTCTCTTCATCTTCTCTTGTATTACATTGCATTGTTATCAAGGGAAGAAGAATTTCCATGGAATTCACATTACAAAATTCTATGATTCAGTCTGTCAATGGTTTGTAGGAGGAAGTATGCCTCTGTATGTATTTCTATAGCAGACATATTACATGGAAGAAGGGAGACACAAAATCTATATTTTTACATCCCTGCTCTATACTCTGGACACACAATGCATTGAAATAATACAATTAGGCTCATTTTAGTCCAGTCCCTATGCTTACGTCTAATAACATACACATATGAATGAATGAATAAATGAATGGTAACAACTAATCGAATTCATTCCACTAAGAGGACGACGCATTGATTGATATTATTCCTCGAAACTGAGAGCAGTGAATTTGAGAATAATTGCGAAAAAGGACAATTTTTCTCTTTTCCCCAACATCATGTACTCCTTCCAACGTCACAACATATTATTCAATTAAATGTTACTCTCATTTTTATAGTGACTTGTAAAAAGCAAGAGGGAATTTTCCACAGGCTACGCTACAATAATGTGTAGCTTCTTCTTATGTACACTCTCCTTTTACATATTTATGATAAAATAACATACCCGTACGCAATTACTTTGGCTTGTATGTATCTTCTAGGAATGACCATGGAATAAAACTCGGAGAAATGCTTTTGTCAAGTGGAATAATTCGATTGGATATCCTGGACATTTGTTAAACTGGAAATGTCTATGTTTTCTATGTATGAGTAGTTACACTGGGCAAATATAAATATAAAAAGTGACTGCTCTTTTTGAGCTTGGAAGGGATTTCATTTCTACCCCTCACCACAAATATCCTATAGTAATACATAAGAGTTATACAGATATACATGAAAATACTATGGTCCTCCAGGAAGCTCTGTCTCCCGAAAAGCATGGTCTTTGGTGGACAGAGAGAGAGAGAGAGAGACTGATCCAGAAACGACTCTTAGGATTTTATAGGGCTATTATGGTTCCACTTGAGTATCGGAAGTTAAAACAAACTCCAAGGGAGGTTTTAAAAAACCATAAAAATCTATGGAACAGGACGACCACTTTGTTTAAACAAGATAGACAGGCAGTTCCAACCTCCTCCCTCGTCCTTCAATATCCTCTCCTATACTTGTACACTCTTTTTTCCCCTTTAATAATATTTGTTCCTATCTCCACCATTACAAATGTCATACTAGGTTTTCCTTGCCTCTTGAAAGAAATCTTGTTCAAAAATCCTGCTGTTGTGAATTTTCACAACAAAACTTAATTCAATGGTTAATCCTAAATAGGAAAAGGCATGTATAAAGTAGAGGAATTGTGAGGAGTCTCCGCAAATTCTCTCTCGTATATATTTATATGGAGACAGTTGTAGTTACATGTAATAATTCTTCCTGTACTATTCATCTATTCATCTCGAAGCCGACATTCAGGCTATGTCCAGGTCCTGGAAATCCTATGTATTTACAAGGTTTTTACCATAGAGTGGAGAGCTCTGGAGTTTTGATATGAGTCAGCATTGGTAACGAGAGAGAGAGAGAGAGCGAAGGACCTAATGGTGCGGAAAGAACGGAAGTTTAGTGGTATTCCCGTCTCTTTGGCCAAAAAACATTTTCGACCAACTTTTTTGGAACTCATCCCTGTCTCTCTCGCTCTCTTTCCTTCACTCGGGGCTTCTTCTGTCTACTTACTCTTCCCATGATCAACTTTATATAAGAGAGAGAATATGGTACAGTGGAAGGCATATCCCTAAGCACTTGTACTTTTACTCTCTCTCTCTCTCTCTCTCTCTCTCTCGCTATCTCATCCGTCTGTCATGGACGGGCAAGTACTTTCCCTATAGGGACCATGCCAATGGAATGCCTACACATAAAAATCCTACTGTCCATCCGTCCTTCGAATAGGATAGCATCATCATTACAAGACATTCCCTAATAACTTGCCAGATATGATGGGAGTCCAAAAAACTATATCACTTGTCCATTTTAGTTTCCTCACAGATTGCCAATTTACTTGCCAGCTTATTGCTTTTACTCTCATTTTTGCATTGACTGTGTGCACAAGAGCGTGCCACAAATCGCTTCCTTACAAACAATCCTGGAAATAGTGGAAATGTCCTTGTTTCCTTCGCATGTCGGATTTTTTCTTATCATATAATGACCCTTCTTAAGTTAAGGAAAGGAGAGAAAGTCATAAAAATATCTCTTACCGTTAAATGTTGGAATAACCAGGCTCTCAAAATATTTGTGGCAACTTTAGGGAAAATTCCGCGTTTCTTTTGGTTCTTCTTGCCGTTACCCTCGTCATCGTCTTCCCCCGTACCTTCACCACTACCAATACTTGCATTACTTGCATCACCTGGACCATTAGAAAAAAAAAGTATTTCAAACAACTTTTTGTTCTTGAAAAATCATAAATAATGTAAAAAAAATCCAAAATAAAATCCATATAGAAATTCATCTCAAAATGACAAAACTAGTGCTACGTCTGTTTGTAGCCATGTATGTGCGTGTGTATGTCACTCCATGTATTTACTATTGAAAAGAAACCATCACTTTATTTTATCATTACTACTCTCTTATTACTACACTCCCTGTTGCAAAAAAAAAACTAGCTTATAAAAAGCATTATACTGGTTCCAACAAAAGTTTACCGCATGATTCATTGTATTTTATATGGCACTTAAAATTCCTCATAACTAAAAAGTATTGAATATCACCCTGAGATAAACCACCCATTAATTCCTGTCTCTTCTTTCCCTGACTCATCATCGAACATGAGACAATGACTACTTATAAAAGTCAAGTTGAGTTTAATGGTTCGTTCCCAATCATGTCCACATTCTCAAGAGGTATAACAAAACATTCAAAGAAAAAAAAGTTGAAATGCAAGAAAATACATTAGCTACTCATCCAATCATCTTGCTCTTATTATTATCATCGCACCATCAGCCAAAGTCAGCTGACTTTCAAACAGGAATCAATACCAATACTATATTATGCACACACACACAAACACATATTATATACTACGTGATAAGCGTGTGCTACAGGAACGTGCTCAAATGTAAATGACATTCTTAGCAAAAGTAGCTTAAATGGAAAACCCATACGCTTGCAAATACAATTTTAATGAAACTCTTAAAATTCACCATGACTCTTAGCGTATTTAGTATAAAATCCTATCACAATTTGCTCAAAAAGTCATTAAGTTTACATGTACATGAAGTACATTTGTATTTAATATTTTTATTATTGGACATAAAACACAGTATCACTCAAGACAAGCTCCAATGTTGTAAAAAACTAAAATCAGTTCATCAACAAATGCGACCTACACTCCTCTACCCATAGGAAACCCCATTAGGCCAGCTGATTCAGCTGTAATTTTTTTTCCAAATCCAATGAATTTTCTCTCTCCCTCTCCCGTCTGCTTTAACTGGTATAAGAAAACTATACTATAAAAACAAAGTATCTACAGAGAGAGAGAGAGAGAGAGAGACAGAGCGAAAAAAATAAGGGACTCAAGCCCAGTTATCAAAGTGTCATTAAGAGCATCGACATGAAGAAAAAGTTTCGTCAAGCGAATAAGCCATCAACAATCAGTTTTACGACATGCCCGCCAAGCCAAAAAGTCGTTTTCCACTTGCATTAGCATATGAAACCTAGCACGTATCCTATATTAGATAGATACGTAAAAAGGAAACTGAAAACCACAAGTCTAACTTTAGTGTGTAGAATAGTATACAACTACTACTCTCGTACCACACAGACATGAACCCCTATAGCTACACAACATCACATGTAAATACAGACACACACACACACACACACACAAAGGGGAATTTTTTACCCATTAAACAAGTCCATTAAAATCCGCTCAAAAGAGAAGCAAAACGGCAATGGCTCATTCACCCAAAAGGTGATGCGATGCAGTATTGTCTAACTCGCATAAAAAAGAAATCACTTAACATCCCACCCAGCCCGTCTTCTCATATCATCATCACAGTCATCATCATCATCATCATCAAACATTTCTTCCTTTATTACACACAGAATGAGACAGAGACTATCTCCTCTCTCTATTCCTATACACCACCAATATCTTCCCCTTTTCTCACAGACTCAGAGTCAAAAGAAGAAGAAGAAGAAAAAAAATACCAAATCATCCACATGTTTTCAAAATATTGCCAAACAAATCTTCCCTATTCTCTCTCCTCTCTCTCTCTCTATATTTACCAATCTCAATCACGTACCAACAACCGTTAACTTCCCATAATCATAAGGATTCAACAAATCAAAAAATCTATGTCAGTTTTACACACCACATAGTATCCTATTTAATTATTTTATTACATACATAATACACTTTAAAAAAGAAAACAGTGCGAAAAAGAAAGGAAAACCTTTTTGAGGAAAAAACAACAAAATACTAATAAATATTCAATAGGAGATCAATCTTCTCAAGTACATAATGAGAGGAGGAAGGAAAAAATATATTCAAGCTTCTCCGTCAAGACAAGTGGTATGACCAACTTTTGACAGCTCAGAAAGACAAGGCTATGACCCACAATACATTTTTCTCCAACCCTCATCCTTTAGCACAGCTCCCTTTACTCTCAAACAACTATCCACATTTTACTCCGTCTATCTACATATAACTTGTCAAAATTCCTAAAAATCTTATCGTCTTCCCTTCATAAAAAATTCCATCACGTTCTCTCTATGTAAAACTTCAAATCAGAAAGACTCCGAGATTTGCAAAATACACAGTGCGAACGTCTATAAAAGTACAAATAAAATCAGAGGATCCCTTGTTTTCCCTAACTTATGTGAGAGGAAGAAGGAATAATCGTAAGTTAAAAGAAGGCTGGAAAAATTTTAAACTCATCAGGAAAAATATTTTTCAGAGACATCCACCTACTTTTCCCACTCCAATGACATTCTCATCCTTGCATATTAAAATTCTCTCTGACATTTTAAATTCTAAATACATGTAAAAGTTCCCTATACTATTATAGTTTCCTATACGTTTCTATACACGAAGAACTGTACAAGAACTTCAAGGAGGGCCAGTAATTGAAACCAATGTGACTCACTCACTCAGTTAAGAAAACTATGCACGACATTTATTCATACTAGTATAGGCTCTGACTATGGTGTGGTGTGCTTAATTGCGAAATAAAACTGTTATCGGCAGCGGATAAAAATAAAATAAATGGTCTTCTAAAACATTAGGTAATTCTTTTTGGGAAGGAGAAGCATACACAGAGTCAACGCTATTTTCTGGATCATACAACAACAAGGGAACGGTGCCGCTTTATTACTCATACTTTGGCTTCCCAACGCAACAATATCTCCCTCTCATTTCTATTTCTTCCTCACGCTCATTTACATCCTCTCATTTACATGTGCTACTCTCCTACTACTACTATGTGTACGCAAACATTACTTCTCACAAAAAATCCACATGTATCTTCTCTCATGTAATTAAATCCCCTTTCGTACATACATGACGCTCGGAAATTAAAACACTTGTAAAGTTTATACCTCTACTTTTTTAAGCTCCGTTAAAGTTACTCTACTATTCCTATGCTGTCATCTCTGAAATAGAATCAACTACAATTCCACTCAGTGTCATCCAACTCATTGAAAATCTCATGAAAACTTGTGTCCTCTAGGAAAAGTAGCTACTCTATGATGAAAATCCAATCTTCTGCCAATACTTCATACACACGATTTTCTCTCAGTTCCTCTCAACTGGTAAAGTTGGTAGGAAAAAAAAATCTCTCTCAAAAAAAATCTTCTTTGAGCTATGCAAAAGGAAGAGAACGACACAGAAGGGAAGAGTGAACGTCACTTGGCTCATAATCCTAACTGGTCACAGAGCATTATCGTAGATTTACTTATGCACACACATAACAAGAGAAGAAAAGACGGAGGAGCAGGAGCAAAGGAAGAAGCTCAAGAAGAAGAAGAAGAGCGACATTCTAAAACGGGCAGATGATTATATTGACACTAGTCGACATCCGTGCCAAAATGATACGAGACGAGAATGGCTCGACTCAACATTAAAACAAACGGAGGTAAAAGATGAGATGGATGGAAATAGACAGCAGACGCACATCCCTCTCTCTCTCTCTCACTCACAAACTACTCTTACATTTCTCTTACGAGACTACTACTCCTTCGTGAGAGAATTTCCTATCAGTTGACACTCTCTCTCTCTTTCTCTACATACTTATGTTTTTAATTCTTTTTATGCTGGCAAAGCCCAACTCTTTCTTTCTCTCTCTCTCTCTCCTGTACATTTACAATTTACAAGAGCCAGGCAATGTGCAGTAGAAGTCAATCATGACATTTTCTCGGAGATTATCTCCTTGTGTCTTCCAAGTCCTTTTCATCGTTGACTCTTTTTTTTCTCTCTCTCTCTCGTCGTCAAAACATTTTAAGATACAGTCAATTCCAAAGAAGCTCACACGTACTTATACTAAACTTGATATAAACTAGAAATCTCTTTACATAGAGAAACAACTGCAGAAATGACAACAAGACTTTTTCCTTCTACAACAATTTCCTATACATGTACGTCCCATATGAAAAACCCTACTAAAATAAAAGCTGTTCCTTTTCTCTTTCTCTCTCTCTCTCTCTCTCTCTCTCTCTCTCCTGTCACGCACTGTCGCTAAAATATTGTGCCAAAAAATGAGGACTATTCACATACAAACACATTTCATCTATTTTGTTTACCTCGGGTCTCCACAAAAACTCAAGTACATACAAAGTTTGTGCATATACAAATTAACTCCAACCCTAGGGACAAAATTATAGAGAGTTTCTCTATGTGATATTTTATGTGAGAGGAAAGACAGCTCTAAAGTGTGGAGCTTTTAAGTCATAAAACCTTTAAACATTAACATTATTCCAGTCTCTATTGATCTTAAGCTTTTCCCTCTCCTATTTTATAATCTCTTCTCAACTTGCTCCAAACTTTAAGTCATCCTTTTACTACTACTATACTACACAACAAATGGCAAAATGTCTTGGTGAAGGGAACAACTTCACTTGTATTTCATCACTTGTGTGAATATACACACACGCTCCTCACAACCATTTATTCATTACTCCTCAACTCTGTGTGTATTCATACTGTGTCACATAACCTTCAAATGGTAACATTCCAAAGAAAAACATTGAGAAACATATGGAAACTATGCAAGAGAGAAGTTTCTTCTTCAACAGCCTCTAACAGGTTCCATAAAATATTCCTAAATAGCTCTAATCCTTTCCAGCCTCTTTCCCTTATACGCTATGCAAGGGAAATGTGATACATATATTTTCTATATATGGACCTTTAGCTCTTCCTAACTATTTCCGATGAGTGAAAGAGAGGAGAGTTTGTAGAGGGAAAAAGTGTTGGAGTTGAAACCGAAAATAAAGCCCATTTCCAGGTTCAAAATGGCTTGCAAATTGCATCATAAAAATTAAAATGTCTCTCCAGATCACCGTTTGTTTCCACTTTAGTTTTCTCTCTCTCTCTCTCTCACTCTTAGGGGCTTGCACACTTGCATATAGCACTCTCTTAAAAATTACAACTACTCAGCAAGTTCAAGTCCTTGGTGTATTTTTCAAGCTCTATTAATTTACTATTGAATTTTTAATACCCGGACTATCAATTTTGATTGAATAGGAATTGATATGAGAAATATTTGTGTGATTGTAGGAGGGGATGCAGAAGCTTAGGAAATAAAGGGAAGAGAGAAATAATGAGAGTAAAAATAATGTCAGAGTTGTTGGGAAGAACTAAGCTTGTAATTACTCATGGAGAATCCGCTTAGAGAGTAAAAGGCAGGGCTCATTTAGTGAAGGAATGCAAATAAAATTTGACGTCAAACTAATCTTCTCAAGTTTTCTTCGCTCTCTTATTATTTTACTTGGTGTTCCTTCTTTTCTCTCTCTCTCTCTCTCTCAAGCTCTCTCTCAAGCTCTCTGTCTTTTCCCAACAAGAAATTTCCTCCACTTCTCTCTAATGCTTGATCACACACTTAAATTCTTAGACAACTTTTTACCCCTTTTCCTTTAACAATTCCTCCCATTAAATCACCAGCACATACTTCCTACACAACACATGGAAATATATAGGTATTTGAACAAGTATAAGAAGAGTATGGGGGGAAAGAAAAAGCCAACAACAACATATCCATCTCTGACTCTCCTCCTCCTTCTTCTCTACAGTACTCTGGCCATGTAGTACTAAAACATAATTAAGTAGCCTTGAGCTCCTCGTTTTCAATTAGAGGAGTCAGAGAGAAAATAGTTTAATTGTCTTCCACAAGCCACCAAATTAATTTCTTCAAAGTGAGTTCAGGTCAATGAAGCTGAAGGGAGCGGAGAATTCCTTGTTCCCTTAACAAAACCCAGAGCTTTGTATTTATAGATAGATAATTAGAGCTACATAAATAGTAAGTAACAAAAGTCCAAGGGCTTTTGAAAGCTTTTCTTCCTTTTATTCCCTTTTCATCTCAAAATGATACTTGGCTTTTCTCCCCCAGCTGGAAGGGTCAGAAATTTTCAGAAATTCCATTTAATTTCATTTATTTCTCCTCACAATTGACAAACAAAACAACCAAAATTTTTCTTATAATTTTTTAACAAATATTTTTTCCCTCATCTTTTCACATACAAGCAAAAAAATAGGATTTTTTAAGGAAAAGAAAGTAAAATATTCATACTGAAAATATCTAGGCTAAAGTA
>JAQFXU010004694.1:0-12975 GCA_034693705.1 Spatulosminthurus flaviceps | reverse complement strand
AAGTTCCTTCGCGGTTGGGTACTGCTGGTGCGAGTAATAATAATAATGTGGTTTGACTGCATTAAAAATGTGCTCTACTTTGGTCGTCACATATAGTATCACTTAGTATCTCCGATCTCAAAGGTTCACTTATAGATGGTTTACTGCACTTGACTCCATACGTAAAAAATGCGTGGATTGAAGAGCTTTATCATCAAGCCTTGTCTTGGAAGACAAGTTTTCCTGCAGTGATATTGGAAGAAAAATGATAAAATGGAAGACCAGTAAAAATCGAGAATTGAGTTAGATGATGATGTGTTCAGAGTTCAACCATGAAAGGAAAGTACCCGATAAAAATAATAGGCTTCTCCATAGTTTTTCTTCTCTCCAGCCATGTAAAAGAATTACTTCCGTCCACACACAAAACATTTAGACATTGTGTATATGCCGAGGACGTTTTTAAACGGCGGGGAAAGGAGCGTGCATTCACGTGCACCCGCGATTAGTGCCGAGAAAGTGAGAAAGGGAAGTGTATGTGATAAATGGTCGAGAGTCCATTACTTTGCGGTTTTTCACCAACCAGCCTAGAGAATTTTTTTCCTACCCATCGTTTTCGTCCTGGTTGTTGATTTTTGGTTAGCTTGTCACTTTAAAACGTTACTCCACACGTACCGTCGTTTGTCCTTCTCATACTCTTTTGGACGACGGGAGAAAGGGAGAGAGATGAGAGCTAAGGTTTACTCACAAGGTTCGCAAATAAGCAAGTTTGTGATGTGAAATTGTGAACTCTTCTGATGATTCCCTTTCCTCCGTGTCTTCCAGCTTTTCCTATCGGAGAATGCTAATAGAATGTGCACGAAGCTCCGGTCCCAAGATTCCCCTTGGGAAACCATCACACTTCTTTGCTTCTCCGACGACGTCTTTGACTTTTGCCGTTATTCAGCAGTTATCAACTCCGTGGTGCTAACAACCACCTCCGTATTACCTCTTATATTGTTCCTTCTACCACTCACTCTACCTCCGAGAAAGTAACAACTACCATATTACGGCTATAGCAAGTTGCCCCTAACTTTCAAGAAACCTTCCGTCGAAAAACTCCAAAAGCATACCACCAATTACAGGTACATACTTCCCGGAACTATACACTTACCCACACATAGTGCTTTCGTAGGCCACTCTTAGTTTGACTCACTCTCCGTCCCCACTACACTTACGACACAGACTTACGACTATAGAAAAACAACAAGACCTTATAAGAGGTTGGTTGGTGGGAGTGAAAGGAACATATCAAGCTGTATACGTGAGCTTGTACTTAATAAAGTTTGCCTTTTCTATGTTACTAAAAGAATGCAACCCTGGCCATTCGGAACCACACTTTACTACACTTCAGTTGGTTTCGGGACGGGAGAAGGGAGAACATTTGTAAGCATTAAGGATACGTGGATCTTGCTAGGGTGGTAAACCCTCAGTCAGGGCGGTACATAAATGTTCCAAGTACTTTGCAGAATAGTGGTCAACCTTACATTCGCATTTATGATTGTGTACACATGTATGTGCATGAGAAGGATAGTTAGGAAAGTCCCCATCGTATTAACACAAGGAAGATAGGTTGGTTAAAATTGCTTGTAGTTTTTTTGAAGTAAAAGAATTTCCGGGACTTCTTCTCCGTAGGTCATCTTGACACTTCTTGTCATATCCAATTAGGACAGTTGTCTTATTGTCATCCCAGAAGAATCGGTTGTTCAAGTGACAACATCAGGGTCTATTCCTCTTCCGCTTTTCCCCATTCCAACACATACACTTACATGTAAACGATGCGTGAATGGGACGGGATCGAATATGGGAGAACTAGAGTCATTTTTCCCTTTTCTTAATACATCATCTTTCAGGCTTCATAGATCACCCAACCTGATAATTAAGTACATAAGTATATGTATCGTCCAAAAAGAAAATACCCCGCTCAAATGAACCTATTCACTCTTGGGGGTTAGCACATCAAATTAGCTCTCTGCAATGTACAGTTTCCCCAGCTGTGGTTATAGTGCCAATTTTGTGAGGATCTTCGGGTTCCTCCATTTTCTGTATGTGTAGCCTTCCTGCAACGGTTCCAGTTCCATGGAAGAGATTCTCATAAAACTTTTATACCTTTCATTTCCTATTTTTTCAAGGGGCACGGGCAAGGGAGAATTTTGACTTAGTTTTTCCATGTAAGTATATTTTTATAAGACATAGGTGCATATATGTATGATCAAAAGTACATTTATCAAGGGGGGTTATAGCTTCATCCATATAAACGTATACGTAAGATTGAACTTTTCAGTAGTATGTTAACACAAATAAATATATGTAATTGGAAGCTCCTTATTGCTACATTCCGCTACTTTCCCGATGTATTTTTCCAGACTACTTTTTACTACTTTTTTCTGATTTCTTGGATAATGGAAAGAGAAAGTGTGGAAGTCGAAATTCGAGCATGTGCAAAAAAGGACTCCTGTCTTTCGTATTCAACGCAGTTTTCTTCCGTTTACAGTATAACATTGAAGGAAATTTTTCCTTGAGCTCCTTGAATCTCCAGTTATGTCTCCTACGTGTGGAGATGAACTATTCCTATGGATATTAAATGGTTGGTGTAGGTATACAACTTATTTTTTCTATTTGGAGTCGGCAGTATAGGAAATGCTCATCAAAAATTCAAGTTGGTGGGATTGAAATGTTCAATCGGCTGGTAAGGGAGAGGAAGATGTCTTATAATCTGTGTACATATCGCTACCTTCAGGTACGTGTCTACAGTTAAGCGATGTGGATTGATTTGCATTTTGCATAGACGCAGACTGTAAGTAATAGCACTCACTATAGTTCGGGGGAAATAGTGATTAATTTGCCTCTTGAATTCTGTAAAGAATTTTCTTCTGTGAGCTTTGCAAAATTGCCAATGACCTTATAAAATGAGACATTTTTACGCGGTTTACCTTCCCACGATGGAATCTCCACTGACAATTTTCTTCCTCTCTGGAGTTTTATAATGAGTTTTAGTTTTTCCCAGGAACATGTACCTAGTTTGATTAGGAACCAAACTTATTCTTACTTGGCATTGCACAAATATATATATATAAACGAAATACCATCTGGGTCTGTACTTACCTGGCATGTGCTTGTTTATTTAGTATAAATTTAAGTTTTACAGTTATACAATTTCCCTTTTTCATTTTTTACATGAGGCAGAAAATGTGCAGAAAATGGAAGATTTTTTTCATTCGAGGTTGTCTAACATTTACCTTATATGCTCCCGTCTAAAAAACGGCAACACAGCACAGCGTATATTTTTAAAGCTTCACTGAACACAGTGCAGTACTTTCATATCGTCGACCTATAGTACCAAAATGTGCCATAACTAAGGTGACCATTGCAATGGCAAGCAAAGTAAACAAAAACGTAACAACGATTATTGTAATAAAATTAAATGGGTATTTCCTATTGATTGTCAAGAATTCGGACGAAAAAATACATTTTATTACCAAAATGCGGCAGAAGGAAAAAAATACATATCAATTTCTAACTTTTGTGGACTCTGCAACAAGCTGAAACTTTATTAGGATTATTTGAAGCCTTTTAAAATAAATTCTCAGTGGTTTTGCAGAATAATAATTACTGGGTGAGCAAGTAACAACTTGGGAAGGACAAGGTCTAAAATCCAACCGCTAAATTTTCTTGACTGGGCTGGAGTGGGCGACTAGTGGATAATTGATTCATCCATTATCATCCATTCGGGATGAAAAATTATCTACCCAATTAGTGTAGTAATGGATTGGTAGGGTAGAACTTGAAGCTCTGAAACTTTCTAGTCACCTTAAACCCCACGTTGTGTTGGAAATTTTTTCGAAATCAAATTTACCTGTGAAAATGTCTTCGCATTTAATTTTTCAAGGGGAACATATTTTTCCCACCCGCTGGAATTTTTCTCTTGGGCATATGTAATGAAGAAATTAATAAGAAACTTTTAAATCAAATGCGTGTAATTCCGTTTTCAAGCATGACCACCTCATATCTTTACGGCACGGTTAACTTTACGATTAAAATAGGGCTTTGTATTTTATTATAAAGCATTTATCTATTAGCGTAAAGTTTACTACATTGTTGCAATATTTCTGTAATACTTACAATAATACTAGTAATTATTTATAATAAATTACCAATGTATATTATACCCGTTCCCACAGCAAGGAAGTACTGATATCTCGCCAAAAATTAAATTAAAGTGAACCTAATTATTGTTTGAAGCATTTTAACTAACTCCACACACAAGTTCTCCAGCTTTAAATTTTATATTGTTTAATAGACAGATATTGTTTTTAGAACTCTTCTGCCCGAAATTCCAGAAAGTTCAGATTTCAAATTTTTAGTACTTGTTCAAATAAAAATTTCCTGCAGCGACCTCGAACAAACGACTTCTTTAGCACTTGTGTCGTTCTTGAGATTCTTGACCGTATCAACCTTAGTATATCTAAGAAAGAACGCATATGATTTGACATTTGCCGTTAAAAAATCAATAATTAGCTGTAATGAGGGCATTATTGTCTATTCTGACACTTTCGTTGGAGGCATTTACTGTTTTTCAGCATTCTCTTTCTTTACCAAATCATGTTGGAAAAGATTATGGCCCTATATTGCTTAATCGTGAAAAATTAATAATTCATATTCTGACTTAAATACATACCTATATGCTTCTTACCGCTTACAACTGGCCAGGTAAAGTAAAGGAATCTGTAAACGATATAGGAAGGAAGAAACTATATATATACGCAGTACGTTATTTACATGTTAAGATTTCTTCGTATTGAGTCAGGACATTTGTTTCCGCTGGGGCAGATTCTTTCATAAAAGCATGGCAAAACTTTGTCATGCATGAAAGTAAAGCTTCAAGTTTATTCATAGGGTAAAAGTCCTGTATAGTTTGATGAGTGAAACTACAAATTGTATATGGCTTTGTTACTTCCGTCCCCCAGATGGTTGTCTCTATATTTTTAGTCAAGAAACTTACACTGCCAATATTGTTAGTGCTCCACTCATTTGTATCTGTGAATACGCAGCGTAAAAGCAGTGGAGAGTACGTATTCAGCGCTCCAAACCAGAACCGGTGTAGAACGGCGGCATTTCCCATCTGATGGAGGAGAGAAGTTCCGTATGGCAATTGCAACGACCGTGAACGCCCTCATGCGTGTGAGTATGATAGCGACCGATTGTCCTAAAGAAGTAAATTAATAGATACGTTTTTATAAAATGTTTATTTGGCCAAAAGACAAAAGTTGAAGGTTGACATGTGTGTCCTACGTCCTCAAAAAATTAGGACGCAGGATCACGTAAAATCAAAGGTACGGGAATAAATACGAAAGTTTTCTGGAAGATAACACTAGGAACATCGATGTGACACGAGATAGATAACTTCAACATATTGGCAAATGCAGCATTGTTTAGCTCACGGGAACTGATACTTTTAAATAGATAATTAAGCCGCTACTGGTGCCGCGAATGTTCGACTTGATCACACAATTTAAAATACGGATGATGTTTATCATGATTATTTCGTAACATGTTTGAACAAATTAAAGCTTGACATTTTTATACAAATACATATCCGTACCCGCAACTTCAGCCAAATGACTTAACACCTCCGTCTAAGCACCATTGATTTTTCTTATTAAGGAAAATAATTTCAATTATTTAAGGGTTGCTTTTTCCGAAATGTGAATGCGAACAATCATTCTACCTGGGAATATGTAACAGGGTTGATGAATTTGTATTACTGAGCAAGAGATACACGATTGTGGTGGTTGCAGGGCGTTCAAATGCATAATACGGGAGTTATCGGAGATTTTCCGTGTGTTCGTATAAACAAAAATTACTCGACAACTGGTCAACCGATTTTGACCAAATTTTGACCCTTCTGTACCATTTTTTATTCCGCAGATCAGCTTTTTTTTAGTTTTTTGAAATTCAAAAAATACTTCGTTTTAAACATCTAGAAATTTTGTCGAAACCAAAATTCACAATTTTAGAAAAACAAAACATTTCTCAATAAAAGTTTAAAATTTCGAAGTATTTTTTCAAATTTAAAAAACCAAACAAGCTGTTCTTCAGAATGGTGACAATTTGGTCAAAATCGGTTAACCAGTTGCCGAGTAATTTTGGTTTATACGAAAACACCGAAAAACCGAAAATCTCTGATAACTCCCGCATTATGCATGTGAACACCCTGCAGCCCTATTACTCATTCCCAGGAAGAAAGGTTTTTCGCATTCACACATCGGAAAAAGTAACCCTAATTTTAAATTTAATTCAAACTAATTGCGCCAAGTATGTGGCATGAAGTTTTCCAAAGCTTTATGTCCATGTTCTTGCTCTTACTTTTTGAACCATAACTCACCGACGCATCAAATAGCTGATTATAAGACAAAAATAAACTGTACACATGCAACCATGTAAGAATGAGGTAAGTCCGGATTTGAGCCCATAAGGATCACTTAGGTTTGGATGAGTAAGAAGAAAGTGATCGCAGACCATTTTTCTAAATATGGTAAATGTAAATGGATGGGAGAGGAGAAGGAAGGAAAGGATCTCCATATTATTATTCAAATCGCAAATCCATTCCGCGTTCTCTCCTCTCAAACTTTTATACCGCTGTCTTTACAAAGTCCGCGCCATAGTACATAAGGAACTCTCTCCATGTGCAAAAGGTTGTCCCTTTCAATGACAACTTGAACTTATTACCACGAAATCTCACAGGCGACTGCATCTTCACATATACATTACATGAATTACAGGAGTAGAGTGTATGAGTCTCAATGAGGTCTCGATATATTCGGAACACCGAACTTTATAAGACCAAGCAAATACATAAGAGTTTAAATGTGTCAGCGGAAATTATTCTTTAGCAGGGATTTAGAGGAACATGTCTCAGTCGTCTTTACCGTCTAATAAAGTTTGTCTCACCAAAAGTGATGGTTCGGATTGCATGAAAGCCGTCGTCTTCCTTGTCTTCGTTGTCATTGCCTTTGCCTCGGAGCATGTCCTCCTATTGTCCATACATTTCAAAACAATAAGTGTCTCATGCTCATGTGTGCAATTCGGCTCGGTTAAATCTTATATTACATGGTCCATCTTCTTCAAACTCACTCTGAGAATTTTCTTTTCCCTCATATATGCCTCCTGGCCTCACTCAGCTCATTATCATTACAGCACATTCCATTACACGCAAACAGCTATCTTCATAAAATCCAATACAGGTGTACTTCCAAGCTCCAATAAATCCACAGGGCAAAAACACACATGCTAAATACATTA
Source organism: Spatulosminthurus flaviceps (assembly GCA_034693705.1). NCBI lineage: Eukaryota > Metazoa > Arthropoda > Collembola > Symphypleona > Sminthuridae > Spatulosminthurus > Spatulosminthurus flaviceps. The sequence continues at coordinate 5,658 of JAQFXU010004694.1, read as the reverse complement.
CAAGGAAAAATATCTATAGAGGAAACCAATACATACATGAAAGGTCCATTTCCTTGTCATTCGTAATTTGCCAATGGTTACTCCAACATGTGGCTCACAAGCCTTTTCAGAGCTCTCTCTATGGAACCAAACAGCCCAGCAATGATCTTCATCTTTCCGGCCCCATGTTCCAATTGGACAGCTAGACATGTTACAAGCGACCCTTTCCTTAACATTAACCATGTGAATTACAGCCTCCCAATATTACCACGATTTTAGTACCCTTATATTAGATGTCTTTCCCGTAGAGTTGAGCACCATATATCTATATTTTTTACCTGATCCTTCCATATGTAGTCAATAATAATATTGTCGTAATACGTCCATATTATTTTATTTACACTGATATATTACAGTCTCCTTTAAAACTACAGAAAGATAGTCCTCATAACAAAATCTTATAAGTTAAATATAATTAATGTGCATAAACCCTGAAGAATATACGTCGGAACTTAAAACATGGAATTCCAATAAATTGGCAGAACGTGTTAAAAAGCCAAGTAAGTCTCTGCTTTAAATCAGCTTGACTATGTTCCTGTTACACTTTGTAAAAATAATACACAGGCCAATTCCGAAATGTATAGCGGCTTACAGAGATCCAAATGAATGAGCATATTTTTGTACATACTATATACACAGTATTTTACGTCCATAACAGTGTGCTAATTAATCCCTAATTCCTTATTCTCGTATACGAACCAACGAACAAACAAAAATATGCCTGGAGAGAAACACAAAGCTTTCATATAACAACAGCTCATTCGGATTTTTTTCTACCAATGCAAAGAAATATATGTGTACATTTGGGCGTAAGTAGTTTCGAGGCTAAATCCTCATTTTCCCAACTTGTTTTCATTCCCAAGGTTTTATTATATTATGCACATGCTGATTTTGCTGGAGAAGAAAAAGATTGGTTTTATGTATTTGTTCGAGAGATTGTATCTAATTACTGCTTTCCCCCTCTCTTGTTTGAATGGAGAATATTTAAAAAAAAAAATAGAAAAAAAGAGAAACTTGATTTATTGCAAGGCTGGAAGGCACGAGCAATATTCTTTGTGTAGTTGTAAACAGAATTAACAAGATATGCTCAAAAAGTAATAATGAAAGGAAAGTACGGGAACACACGCTTGAGAGGTCATCATTTAAGCCTCTTCCCATGCTATGTACATCTGCCAAGGAGATACACACTTGTAGAGATTTAAAAACAAGCATTTCCTCCGGACGAGAGACCCAGGCACCCTAATGCCACTACAACCAAAAACTGTTCAAACTTTACTCACTTTAATGCTACCAACATTCTCCTCTATGTACGGTAGTAGTAGGACTCCTCCAATCCCTCCATACGCAATTTTCATCCTTATCTATAGAGGCATATTTAATCATTATACCTACGTAAAATATATACGCACACAGAGAGAACTGACTGAGAAGCCACGCATAGCAGCGGAATAATTGGACAATTCTCTTGTTGAAGAGTAACAAAAGAGTTTAGATCTGGCCGTTCTGCGGTTCCAATGAAAGAAGAAGTGAATCTCATCATCTCCCCTGTCGTAAGAAACCAACCTTATCAATAAATCATGTCCATTTCATCCTACAATAAAATTAGTCAAACACATAGAGAGCTAAGTTCAATACTGCACACCTTCGTTCTATGTACGTACTTATTTTCAAATCCCTATTTTACTTCAAAAAACCTTCCTCTCCAAATAAAGACTTCCTTAACTAATTTCAAAGTCCAAAGCACCCTCTCAAGCTAAAAAACTTCCAAATTATTGTCATTTCGAAATTCATTTCAAATAAATGCCTTTCCCATTTAAAGGTATATATGGGATCCAACAAAACTAAATTTTAAAACTTGAGTCAAATAATGTTGAATCAAAACAGTCACGTATATATTTTATGTATATTTAACGATGCTTTCATTGATATAAAAACCATTCAATTAAAATGGCCACAGTCAAATTTTGGCAAAATCATCAGCATACCTTTGAAAATTTGACACACAGTTGTAGGTATATAATTTGTGTGAAAAGGGAAGGTGAAGTTTTATAAGGTAAACAAAAAGATGCGTTCATACGAGACGCGTGTAAAGCACATTTGTATTTACTTTTACATGTACATATATGCATGCACCCCATTTTAATCTGCCTGCAAGCATTAAAGTAGTAGAGGATATGGGCAAAACAGAGATGAGAGAGAGGAAATGGAAGAAACATTTGAAGAAACAGAAGAGAGAAGAAGATTTGATGAGAGGAAGAAGCCTACGACTTATTCCACGCTACAAAGATTACCTAATTCATTCTTCCCAGGAAAGACACTGCGGGGTGTCCTTAGAATTCAAGTCGGTTAAATCCACACACGAAGTGAAATGCAAAAGATTCTACAATCCTCAATCAGTCATCTGGAACTTAAGTCCGCATTCATAATTCATCCGAGTAACTGTCCATTTATTTATGTGTTATAATGCTTATTGAAAGCGGCAATCATAAGTATTAGAGCTTTCGGAAACTTTCCAATATAAAAATATATGGATCCCCACTTCCTTTTGTATACACATCCCTCCGAACTTCCTACTCACAAAAATACAGTTGAGATTTAACACACGCGGTCAACAGTCCAGTAAATGATGGTTCTGGAAGAAAATTCCACCCCACGGGTACATCCTTAGTATAACAATCAATACTTTTATTCTCACTTGTATGTTTACACAGTAATACCTCCACGTCCATCGTTTCCAAACCTTATTTTATTCTAACTACCTTTCCGTATAGGTATAGGTCCTTCTCTCAAGCTTATACTCTCCCTGCAAATAAATATGTTCTTAGAAATTCTGAACCTCCAGAGCTCCATAAGAGATGATACTCCTATAAAGTCTTGTTAGTCTTATTAGGACATTCTTCCCTTCAACTATAATAAAGAAAATTCAAAGAAAAATTATTTTTCCATGGATAAATTATTATTTGCAATAGTTTTTCTTTCATCTTCCATAAAAATTCCTTCACATAAAAATGCTGATAAATGATGTACATTTTTCTATTATAAAGTTAAAAAATATTGAGAAACAAAAGTTGCAAACATTGTACCTGATAGCCATGATCCCAAGCACTAAAAACGTTTGAACAAATACATATATAAAAGGGGAAAATGATATATAAGAATAACAAACATATATTAAATATTGACGTATGGTATACAGAAAAATGCTCGTACACATTTTTTATGTACATGAAGCATAAAATGAGCACGTAAAATTTATGACGTGGGAAATTGTAGAGGACAAATAAAAATAATTGGATGATTATATTAACAGCATGGAGATTGAAGATTGGGCATGAAATGACTTAAGGTATTAAATATGGACTTGTAAGGAGAAACCAAGGAGCGATGTGACCAGGTAAGAGAGCATGATTATTAAAATTTTCAAATCATGACAATCAGTTTATCACTCACTTACCACTTCCCTCCGTGAAATTCACTAGCTGTGCCTCAGAAGTTCCAAATACTTAAATTGATGGCAAGCATAATAAATGCTTAAGACACAAGAGGGAAAAATACACTGATTCAACATGAATTGTCAGTTGGTTTACAACGTGAGAAAAGTTCCATTCACACTCTCCCCACTGTCTTAATTCGGAGAGGAATATAAAGGTTAAATATTATAAAGTTAGGGTCAGCTTGAATCTAAAGGATTATTGACTGGACGCTGGGATTTAATAATCCTGCTTTAGAGCTGACGAGAAGAATTATTTGCATATTCGCATACGATTATCCCTTGTTTCTCCCCGACTTCGTCTCAAACCGACAGTTTCCTTCCACTGATACTCCTATAACTTTATAACAACCAAGTTTCACCTGTTAAGCTGACCAGAACCAAGTACCATTGGACGTGGATCAAAATCTCACTCCATGTATAATTTAAACTGCGTGGAAAAGCTTTAGAGAACGACGCGTACATTGAAATTAAGAAGGCAGAAAAAAATTAAATGCGTTAGGAATCAATTGATTTCAATAAATCGAATTTGAATAATTCTCTATGGTCATTTAAGGTCAAACAAATTTATGCTCGTGTGGGACATGTATATGCTTGTAAGTACGTAGGGCATGAGACTCTGGTGTGAGACAAAGTATCAAATAGAAAAACAAATGAGCGGATGAGACATCGTTGTCCTCGGTGAAGCTGACTGTAGGTGTAATCCTTACTGTCATTTAAAAGTTGTCGATGTCATGTGATTATGCTCATGATCAAGCTATATGACTCTTGTACGTAAACTTATAGTCCACATTGAAAAAAAAATCAACTTGTCAACTTTCGTTTTTTACTAGCATTTTCAAATGAGAATTTATCAACTTAGAAATCCTGTCAGGCCTCTCACACTTCTTCGTATATCTTCTTCTTTCAGAATGCTGCAAAGCCATTTTTTACATCCTTGTCCCTTTCCTAGTGTATGAGGAACATATTTCATGCATACACGCACACACACTTAGAGATAAGCAAAAGGTTATGTATTGCAACCAGGAAAAAGTTTCGAGTTGTCACAAGACACTTGATTTATACTCACGTTCACCTATGCAGAACATACAGCGATGCAAGTAGCCTTTTTCCATAGGAAGTAATTTAAGCTACCCAGTCAAAACTTCATTGTTATTAAATACTAACATGCACTTGTCTCTCTTTTTTAGCTTTAGCAATTCTTTTTAGCTTGTGATTCCAAGGTTGTAGTAATACTTCTAGTAAGACCATTGTTGCCTTAATGTGAGTCCAACTCCCGTCAGGGAATGCCTTTGCCCCATAAGTGATGATGTGACATATTACAGGAGAAAAAATTTGCTACTGTCTTAATAATACCAACCCAGCCGACCACCAACCAATTAACATAGCTACCTTTGGATATTCTCCTGCACCGTTGTTTTCCCATGTCAGAATCCAAGATCTGACAGCGCACTTACATTGTTTTCAAAGCAATTTTTAAAATCTGACTAAAAAATCGTTTTCATACAGTTACTTTGTGTGTATGGTTTGTAACATCACCACAGGCTGGAGCTTTAGTGTGAGTTCAACTCCATTACAATTTTGTCTTTATGTTTCTAAATATGTCAAAAAGACAACGGGATACAGTTTTCATACCAATTCACCATGTAGTTTGCTCGTACTTCGTTTCGAACGTATTGCCAGTTCTCATTGTTTCAGAAATCTTTGCATTTGTACGAGTATCCAAAATATTTAGATTAAGACTCTCCTCCATATTGCGTGTTTGCGTTCAGATTGTTCAGAACAAGTGCATAAAAGATTAAGTAATGAATATTAATTCAGTTTTCAAGCAGGTATGCACGGAAATGAAATTGGATCGGAAACTCTCAAATGAGTCTATTAAACTCGTGCCAGTATGCACACCACAGCTTGAGTGTTATAATCTACACGTAATTGTTGTTTTCATGCCTAACTAACATTTTGGAAGAGGAACAATAATAATAACAACGACCTGAATAAATATTATTATATTATTATTATTATACTATATATAGAAAGGAGGCAATTATTAGTGTTAGACCTTGATTTCACTAGTGGACTTAACCATGGTTAAGTTAACTATAGTTAGTTTAACCATCCAAAAGTGAGCA
>JAQFXU010004693.1:0-12977 GCA_034693705.1 Spatulosminthurus flaviceps | reverse complement strand
TTAAAATATGCCACAATATAGAGAATGCCATTGTATGGGGTGCCACTATACCGTATACTTAATACATGGGGAAACTCGGGGGAGGATTCAAGTGTGCCACTGTAGGGGGAATGCCATCTTAGGGAGAACCACTATATAGAGAATTAACTGTAATCATTTCCCCATTTGGTCGGAGTGTGCTTGTATATCTGGAGCCCGTTTATCAGTGTCTCGTGAGCATACATATCATTTGGTTTGAAGGACTGTAGGTAAATGTTGAAGGATTCAATTATTTGTTGGATTTTCTTCAAGAACACTGACTCATTCCCTGTATGAAATATGCTGTCTTGTAACCTTAGGCTTTGAACAATTCGGTGAATTTGGTAGAACTTCCCACAGTTAGAGATCAATCCAAAATCCAGTAGAATTTTAAGGGCTTCAGCAACTAGAACATCTGATCCGTTCTTCCCTTTTTCATTCAATCCCTGTTTAAAATATTCTTTTTTAATCCGGGCATCAATTAAGGTGAATTTTGCTTCGAAGGAAGTTACAATAAGATGTTTGAGCAGTTTCACTGGAATATGGTCTGGGTTTAGAAGGGACATGATGTCTAAACATTCTAAAGCCAACTCCCCGAAATTTTTGGTAGATATTCTTCTGAACTGCTTCTTAAAAAGGGACTGTCCTTCTTGCGTAACAGCCATTGCATCGGGTTTGATTAATTTTGAATTTGCTTTTCTAATATCTTCGAGGAATTCCTCAAGTGTATAGAGATCTTTCAAAATAACCTTGCGTAGATCGTTTTCATCCTGCAGTCGCTTGATTACTTGCTGAATAAAAATAGGCAGTCCTCCGTATATTTTCATGATTTCCCTGACCAGATGATGGTTTTCCTCGGTGTCTTGAATATTCAGCGCAGACTTGAACCACCAGAAGCTTTCCACATCATTTAGTTCCGGCAGCTTCTCAATTTTGAGGTCATTCCATCTTTCGCTGCGAGATGTGACAAGGATCGCTGGAACTTTTCGGTTGGGTTTCAGCTGTCTGGGCAAAATTAAGTCAAGTCCATTCTCACTTTGCGTGTCTTCAATGTTATCATAAACAGCCAATAGGAATCGCTGAGTAAGATAGTCGTATATTTCTTCGATAAGTTCAAGGTCATCCTTTGGCTTGTAGTTTACAAAAGCGTCAATTTTTGTTTGCACAGCCAATTTCAAAAAGCAGCTTCTGGCCACATTATTGCTTTCGGAATTGATCCATATTATGTGGCCGTAACTTTCTTTATACTTCTGAATATATTTCCGCACGCTCTGCGTTTTGCCTACTCCGGGCAACCGCCAGAAATGACAACCAGTTTTCAAAGGATTCGTTGGGTAGATCCACCGGTGTTAGGGCCAATCTCTGCGTGAAGCTTTTCTATAAATTCTTCTCTCCCTGCAAATGAAGAAATCGATTCCTGAATATTGAAATGGATACCATCATGGATTGGGCTGGTTATTGTTGGGGTTATCGTCGGGTTATTATTGTTCCCAATTATGACCGACATAGTTTGTGCGGATATCTGACCATCACAAACAATCCCACCAACCAAGCCTTTTGGCAGGTCATCAGTGGCCGATCGTGCGCTCTAAAAATAAAAAATAAGAATAGTAACCCTGGGAATTGGTGAGCATGAACAAAAATTAGTTTAAATTGTTGGTGCACACTTACACCTGAATTACGGCTGTGATGGCCAGAGGAATTGTCAGGTGTGTTGGTAGCTTCCATCTTTGGTTAATTTAATTATGGCTACAACATATGAAATGGAATTGTGTTAAAAAACAATAATCATTTCCGTAACTACATCTTCATGATTGACAAGAATCGGTCTGCCTGGGGTACTTCTTATATTTGCAATTTGCAACAATACTACAAAAATTCAAAAGTTTAGTAAGTTAGTGCGAGAATCTCAGCTTTTGACCTCATCAGAACAAAACCTTTTCATAAAATCTCGATACCATTTATCAATATATGACGCTTATTAATTTGCGGTAGAATAATTTACTAGAACTAGTTGTCCAATTCCACATGGACCAAATCTTGTTTGTCTCCCGGAAAAGCAGTAAAATGTATATAGATAAAAATATTGCAACCACCTCAAACGTTTTCCTTGAGTTTGCCCATTAAAATTTCGTCCAAAAGTAAAAATTGGTAGTTGAAATATAAGTAAAGTAAAGGTTTATACTGTTTTGAGTTTAACAGTAATGATTTCTTTATTCCAAATGGCCTGGAGAAAGTTGTTTTGATATTTTACCATGAGTTTTTCTAGCCAAAGACAACTATGTGACTGAAAATATAAAATTCGACTCATTTTTTTGGAGACATGGACAAATATTTCCAAAAAAAAATCCTATAGGTTATCACCGTACATGTTTAATTAGTATACGTTCATTGCATTCTATTAAAAACTTTAATTACTCAATTTTTAAGTCTTTTTCAGTGTCAATATGTCTTTAGGGAAATCTTTTGCAAAAATATGTTATAAACGTTTATTACATTACAATATTAATATCCAAAGACAAAGCCAAAAATCAACATTTATCCCCCTTCAAAATATATAAATTATTCAAAAAGGAGCTCATACCCTTAAGGTATTCTTTTCCAGTAGTAAATTTAAAATTCAGGGCAAGGCGAGTCACATGAAACAGTTCCATCCTTTTTTGTCTACTGAATTAGTCGGCAGCTAAAATGAAAAAATTCAGAGATGCCTTCTGGCTTAAAATCATCTCCTACATAGACTTGCAATGACAATCGGTTTTTCAGTATATTTACCTACATTGTGTACGTACTAACGGCAATGAATATATTTACCTACTTGTATTCCATTCATACACCATGTAATTTTGTTTCGCTTGAAATAATTATTCAGTCGATGAAATCATCTCAGCGCAGCACATGTACGGTCCAAGTAACAAATGCTTAAGAAGTCATTAAAAAGTAACAATGGGGAGAGTTATACGTTATCAGGTGCAGTGTGATTAATTAACCAATCGCAACACTCTTAACTTCACTTCGTCCCGTGTGCGAAATAATCTCTGTATGGAGTTCTCACCTGTCTATATCATTTTTTTGGATTGCTATAGAGGTTTATTGTATTTCCACAGTATATAGTACTGAATATTTATTTCTATAGTTTAATGAAGACAAAAAATAATTTCCCTTTCAATCAATGATTTATCCTGTTCATAGCTTCTGCTCAAACGGGATTTTTCCGCGTTGAAATATTGGATGTTTTTTCTCAAGTGGGTGTTCATAACAACAAATAAGGGCTATAAATATAATTTGCATGGACTTTATACCCATGGCTTTATCCGAAACTATGATGTAGTGCGTTTATGTGTACGATTAGAATTTACATTTGAGTTACATATGATAGCGTCCATCGCACGACATTTATTTCTTTTTGCTAAGTGCCAGCCAACTATGTACGTGTGTACACTAATAAAAAATATTGTGGAATCAAATATTTTTGGACATTCATCAATGAGAAAACCTTTTATATTGGACTTCACAACATTACTCACATTTGTCATTAATTACCCGCCATCTCTAACCCAACACTTTTTAAAGCCTTTTTGTAAAGCCAAAACCATTACCCTATCCCTTGTGACTTACTCTTGTGACAATGACACAACATGTAAGACAAAATGTATTGGTTGCAATTGCTGGAAATCTCACAAGGTCTGACTCTGCAGTGTCTAAAAATAAGCAGTCCCTTGAATTTCTTGTATATAAATCAGTGAGTGATTGAAGATCTACAAGTTAGTTCTTCAGCGCTGCCTTATTCTCTATTCTCTCACTACCAGTTCATACACGGAGCTGCATACGAGTACACACATTTATTACAATATTACAAAGCATAAATTATACAGACAGAAGAATTTGATTTTATCTCATAAGGAAACCAATGTGAATTTTGGGTTCACTCACTACTCAATATCAGCCCACCATTTCTTGATGGGGGAGATACTCAAGATAAAAGCTACTACTATAACACCAGAAACATTCAGATTTGCCCGTCTTGTCTTGTGTTTGAAAAAAACTAAACATCTAGGTCAGAAGAGTCCATTAATTTTGTAAGTCAGTCACTGGATGCAGAACTTGTAATTAGGTAAGCCTTGGCAGGGAGTTTTTATTTTATTGCCAAGAAGAAAGGCAAACGTAACTTTTCAATTTTTAGGGATTTTGTGAGAATTTTACTAAGCAACCATATGCTGTACAATTTTACAATAGGATAAAGGATTTTAGGATAAAGTTTACGGAGGATTACTCGGAGCCTGTGACCGCATTGACATACATATATGTGAAAACGCCAACTTTCTATGCCACTTTGTTGCCCTCATGTGAAGTTGCTGGAGAAAATAAAATGAAAGATTTGAGAAATAGTAGAGAAAGTAGAGAGAGAGAGAGCAGCAGGTACACAGAAACTATCCATGTGGGCTGAAAAAGAGCGCGAAATCCGTTTGCTATCATTCGTCTGTCTGTGTATGAAGAAATTAAATGACAGAAACAGAAAGAAGAAAGTGAAAGACATGTCAAAGATTTTGTGAAGATATTTTAAATATTCAGTGTTGTTAGTATATAATAACACTACGCATTAGTGAATGTACATACAAGTAAATATCTCTAGCATTCTCAAATAAAGCTGTTAATTCTTGAGTGATACTAATTTTTCTGGATTAAATTGTTTACGTGTACAATTTGTGACCCATTGTCTTGTCTGCCTCACCTTTTACTCTTCACATTTGTCACATCGTCCAGGACTACTTAAGTGGTCTATTTATCATAGTTTTTCCCATACAGATTTTAACAATCTTAGCCCTAGCTCTAACCATCATGGTTGTGCTTGTATAGTTCTACCGTAATAAATATTTGTGATTTGTTACCTCTGGTTTATTGAATAAATTATATGAATCAAAACACACTTTCAGCTCTGGATCTCAAGTTGCTTTACTTTTGTCCTTATATTAGCAATGCAAAGTAAACTGCAACTGTAAAGCTAAGAAAAATTGTATTATTATTTCCTTATCATTGGGTTATGACTTTTTGAAGCTAAAATTCCAAGACGATAAAAAACCTTGCAAAATAACGGAGAGGAATATCAATAATCATGTCAGTTTCAATAAATAAAATACCAAGAGGAGAAAGGAATCGCAGGGATCAAAATATTGGAGAGGAAACCAGTAGTAATTCTTTCCAAGAAATTCTCGGAAATGGGGACACTGAGGTGAATTATTTCATTGTCACAAAAAATCTAGGAAGATTTTCCTATTTATGCTACACGGCATCAATATTATTTCTCAATTTAAAAGAAATTTTAAACAATTTTATTGTTTTTTGTCTACTTCCAGATTTTTAGCACTCTCATCCCATTAATGGAAGACTTGGATGTGCTTAAAACTTGCCGATTGGTCTGCAAATCCTGGAATCAATTCGCTTGCCGAGCAATGAGGAAACTCCCTTGGGTTTACTTTACTATTGACGAGTCACAGCCTCTGAGTATTGAAAATCATCTAAAGTTAATTTTAATCAACAAAAAACTGGGATTGCCATCACCAATTGGAAATTTCCAGGTTATGGCCAACAATTTCCGGAATGAACCATTCCTAAGATTTTTGAAGTATGTGAGAGGAAGTGCGAATAATTATTACTTTGAACTTCGCATTTCCTCCATTAGTGTGGACCCAGCAGATTTGATAACACTTTTGACAACGAACCAAAACAATTTCAAGATTACAAAATTATTTCTTTCCGCCTCAATATTTGAGGATGGACCTAGCGCAGATATTTTCCAACCCGACAAAATCCGGTTACCGTTCTTAAAATCTCTTGAAATGGGTAATGACAGATTCATAAATGATAGGATCCTCAAATGGTGTGGAAATCTTTGCCAACATTCACCTATCAAGTCCGTTAAAATCCGCGGTACCACTTCTGCTGAAAAGCTGAAAATCTTGTTGTCCCCAGGGGGGATGAGAGCTGTTGAGAATTTGTACTTGACATTTGCTGAGCCCATTTCTTCTGAGGACTGGAAATATATCTGTGGAAGAAAAATGGAGATTCCATGCATTAAGAAACTTCAAATGTACGTTCGTCGGTTGAACTTTATAGAATGTTACTTTGGAGGATTTGAGGCAATATTTGAGCGTTTTGCGGACTCACTCGAGTCTATTGCAGGAGATGTCTTGCCAATTTTGAAGAACAACAGTTTCCCTAAACTTCGTGAAATTAATTACAAGCGGTTTGTTAAGTTTGATAGTGAGTTTGCATTTCCTGTGGAGAGGTTCCCTCTTTTGAACAGAGTAACTTTTGTTGTCGGTAATGACCACGCCTTGGATTGTCCCCGGGTTGAGGAACAAAGTCTTGGAATCGAAGAACTATCATTTCATTATACAGGGCTCTTGGATTGCCCGGATGACTTTTTGAAATTTATGTGGGGAGCAGGAAAACTTTTCCCCAACGTTTCAAGTCTTTGTATTATTCATGCTGGAGATGTAGAGTTTACATCAACACTCTTAATTGTAATTTGTAAGTCCTTTCCCAAACTTACTAGTCTTGAATTGCGGGTGGTCATCATGGACGATAAGGTTCTTTCTGGGCTAAGAGTAGACGTAGATGAGTGGTTGCCAAAAGGTTGGTCCTTGGAAAATATTCCGCGGGAGGCATCGTTACTGGACTTTCCAGGTATTTTTCTTGTCCTGGCATCATCTTACATTTGAAGGACGAGCTAGCAGATTCGTTTGTTTGATTATTAATCGATGAGTTTGAATTATTGTTGCCTGTTTTTTTGTTTAGGTTTGAAAAAATTAACCCTTGGCCCTTATGTCTACATTACAAAGCACCTGTTTCTCTGCTGCCTTTCAAAAATGTCTAAGCTCCAGTCCTTGACCTTCTCCTTGGTAATACATTTTTGATTTTCAACCAATTTTTATCTCTTCAAACAATCAAATTCCATGGGTTTCCATGTGATTTAATTTTCATTAAGAATAGTAAAAAAAACACCGCCAATCCTTATATTTATTGCAGAATGGAGACGTCTCAGCTGAAGATATCCAAGAGAGTGTGGGACACCTGAAAAGAATTACAGTTGTGATTCTGCAATCGCAACCACTCATTGTCAGTCCTAAAGAGCAATGGAGGGTGGAAATGGAACGTCTGCGGATAATGCTTCCGTCAGTGGTGGAAATAAAGAAAAAAGACCGCGAACTTCCGGAAAGAGTAATGATGAGTTTCTAGAACTTTGGACCAATATTCCAAAACAAGTAGAAACTGATTCTATACTCTGTTCTGAAATGCGGATCGTCGAGTGTGGCAACATGCAACATTGTTCGTTTAAAATTACCATGGAGAGCTGAGCAGAAGATTTTTTTTGAAGGAGTGGTCCAATGTTCGAGCAATGCGCGTTAATTAGGTCTTGGGAGCAACCAATTTTCTTACATTTGTCTCTCTTCCCAGAATGAAATGTTTTTGAACCATTTTCAGTTGTAATCGACCGGGCTTAAAGGATCTAATTTTGTTGAAATGTGGTGTTACTTACATTTCCTTGTGCAATATCTCTCGGTATTATACTCAATATCATTCAGGCACAAATCCTGTGCTTGATTTTATTAGTCGACTTAATCCAACCGCAGTAGCGTCTAGTCTATACTTTGACGTTCTCTCCATTAACCGTACCTTTTTAACCTTAGCTGGATTAGGATTGGATCTGAAGCAGCTTATGAGTATACTTAAGTAAAATTGTTATTTGAGGTGTATGGTTCCTATTTTTATTATCGACGGGGATTAAAAATACCATCACTAATAATTATTTTCATTGCTACAAAAATTAGATAACCTATGACAATCAAGATCATCTTCTGTTCCTTATCAATGTTTTGATGTTTAGTTTAGTTGAATCGTAATTATTATAATAGATCAGAAAGTGTGCTGCCTTTAAAATAAATATTAAATAAATGATAGCCATTAGTCGTTGCGCAAATATCATTTATCTAAACATTTTTATTATTTATTAACATTTATAATCATTATAGATATTTAATATTATTGAAGGACCCCTGTATTTACACCTAAGTAATTTACGCCATGATATTTTAAATATAAATCATGGATGCCAACAAATTTTAAATGGTTGCTCTAAGTTTTGTAGGCAGGCATTTTCTTTTTATGGTAGCTATTTAAAATTTGTTGGCAGCCATTTATATTTAAAACATCATGGTCTCCAAACAAATACAATGGCCGCTAAGATATTGAAAATGTTTACCACAAAAATAAAATGGCTGGCGTAAAAAAACCGTAGCCATGGTGTGTGTATTCGTTCACCATTTTTAAATGCTTGTTTGCGTTGAGGTGTAGTAAGTTTCACAGTAAAAACATAGAGTTGATACTTTACTATGTCCTTGCTCCTTACTCTGTGTAAGTAAAAAGCACAAGCACAAGTTGATGTTGGTGGTGGTATGAGTAGTATAGAGTAAGATCACAGAGTTGTTGCTATAGTATTCGTCACGGAGGAAAAAAACAGAATTATTGGTCCCACTAACTTCGACTAATATGTACAGCATTTTTATAGACTACTGATGAGAATCACAGGCATTAAGCAAACGAATTCACCCAAGCCAGGAGGCCAGGAGTGAAAAGTGAAAATTCGAATCAGGGCAGGGAGGTCAAAGTTAATTTTACAGACGTTTTACATCTGTACATGACGTTACTCTTCTTAATTCCGTGTTCTATTTCTCCTAGCTACAGCCAGGGCTTTTACGGTACATACCACTTCAATCTCTGCTTTGGATCAGTTGGTTATACATAATAATAGAGTTGATAGTCTTTGTCTCGGAAGTTTGGAAGCTGCACGGAGCAATTAGCAATTGCATAACAAAATCTTGTTTCAGAATGCAAACGCACCAACAGGTAATATGTAGTTATATAGCATGGGGAATCTGTATAAACATCATAATAAATTATTATTATTATTGTTGCAATGCTCCAAAATTAGACAACTACGAGGTCTAATTTTACAAATTTTCCTCCTACACCCCTACTTGAACTTTAGTTGTTTGTACTACTATTTCTGTCAGAGAAATATTTCCCAAATATGAAAAGAGCAATACTGCAATATCTAACATGCATATGCAGTTCTGTTCGCTAATGCACTATTAAATGCCCGTCAACCCAGAGTTCTCGCTAACGGACGTTGCCAATGGTTATAGTTTTGTAGTTTATTAATATCTAATTGTATTGTACTCATTACATTCGAGTGCGGTCATCAGGTATCAGGTATGAGCTGTCAAATGCATATACAACACTTGCTAGAGCCCGAGTTCCATTCCCAATATTCCCATTGCGTGTTATTATACCATGCATTGCATTGATTGGCGTGTAATACATGCTAAATACATAATTTCTGTTCTTGTCTAATATGCTTGATTTACATTACTTTTGTGTCGGGTTTGGAGTTGTCACGTCATAATAGTCAATGGAAAAACATCTTGGTTGAATTTTCCAATTTCCAAAGTTGGTACATTTCATTCGAAAGGAGATAGGGGATGATGATCATGAAGTAAGTATTAAGTGTTGTGTTTACGTGATTTCAGGTGCCTTCGCTGTTGACGGTAGCATAAAACACAACATCCAGTACAATTCTTCAGACATAGATGGATTACGACTCTAAACGACTTCAGCCTGATTATGCAGACTACGGTTGTTGTGGTATCGGCGCATTTAACGGAAGATGCTCCTGCTTCCACCATGAAGGTTCATCTGAACATAATTCCCATGTTTGTCTAAGTACGTGAACTAAGGATTCATTCAATTGGTTACCTGATAAATTAAATCATATTTTTATTGGTATTATTTAAAATGATTCGTTGATTTTATAGGGGAGCACAATCAATGAAACTACACCAAAGATGGTCACGCCCGCGATCCTTACGACCCATAGATTCACCCTTATATCCTAACGATGGAAGACCCTGCGGAGGTTGTGAACTCGCCAAGAATATGACAAGGACGTATGGAGTATCAGCGAACAGCCAAGTTGGACAGATGCTTTGGGGTCTTCACCGGGGGTCTCATGCGGTATTTTTATGACTCTCACAACCACGCTAGTCCTCCCTTTGGGCTTCATCATGGCTCGATATTACAAGGACTGCGTATAACACGGTTTGTGTGCGTAATAAAGACAATTAATTGGACATAAAATCGGCCGAAGGGGTCGCTGAAACAAATCATGTAGGTGAGGAATACGGCGCAGACGAAGCCAACCCCCCTGTGGAAGAATAATACAATTTTTGGTAGGCCTGTCCCGGCGGAACGTCCTTCTCAACACTCGGTGGAAGCAGAGGAATGGGAACCACTACTGCGTATGATCTTGCTTTCGGCATCTTGGCGCCTTTGTCCGTGGATCTCATGTTAATGTGAAGAATGATCTGTACCACGAAGTCAAGAATTATCCACCCGATCACAGCGAATGCATTTAATTCTATCGTAAAGAATAGGGAATTTCCGGAAGGGGTCTGAACCGATTCCCAGCATAAAGAGTAGTATTAATGAGAGATAGCCACATATGCGATGGACCCAGGAAATTGGGTGGGTGGACCAACCAAAGTAGCGGCTAACAAGTATTGCCGTGACCCAACCACTGAGGAGAACAGCGAAACCTGCCATCGACGTCCCGATGCGGATCGCATACCACACGTGCATATTGACGTATCGGTAGTTCATGAATGAGTCCTTGTAATAGCGATGATGAATCCAAAAGGGAGGACTCCTCCCTTCTGGCTTCATCATGGCTCGGTATTACAATGACTCATTCATGAACTCCCCCTATGTCAGTATGCATTTGTGGTATGGTTTTCACATCGGGACTTCCATGACAGGGTTCGCTGGGCTTCTGATTGGTTGGGTCACCGCAGTACTTATTGCTAGTTGCCGCTACATTGTTTGGTCCACCCACCCAATTTCATGGGTCCATTTCATAAATGGTTACCTTTAACTGCTTATTACTCTTGGGGCTTCCGGGAATTCCCTAGGAGGGGGGGGAAGAAAAATGACAATTATTTTTCCACTTTATCTATGGAGACGTCGCCAAGATCCTCTTTGACATTCGTTTCTTAACCTTCTCCTTCTACATATCAGGGTCTCCATCCTCGAAGAATGTCATTCATGAGGCTGGGTTGACAATGGAAATGTAATTTACAAGCAAATCGTAGATGAATGTATGATCAATGATGTATAATCAAACGAATAAAGAGTCGATTAGCCTCAAAGGTTTATATGGAATGTTAATTGTGGTCATTTCAACGTGCTCCTAAACTTCACACTCCCGCGTTTATGTGGTCCGGTAATTCAAAATGTCTCCATACCTAGAAAGGATGAATATGTCATTCCTTTGAATTTGAGGCTAGCGTTTCACAAGTTCCAGTAATTATTAATTCTACTCTACCTACTTACTATCTAACCTTTCATTTGATTCCGACAAATATTCAAGTAAATGTAAGAGTTCCACGTACACAGTCCGGAGGAATAGTCTTTCATGATATTTGTTGCTATGGTGACATTACTGTATACCACTAACAATTATTATTATTGGTATATATTATGCGTATAAGCAAATGTGATTTATTAGCGAATCTTAAGCTTTAATGCTCCTGTATGGCTTGTCTATGTTAACTCTTGCATCTCTGTTGCATCTTTTTTGTTAATAAAGACGGAACATTTTTTGGACATTCGTTATCAACTACAACGATGATTATTTCAACCCTTACCCTTTAAAATCTATATGAGCTCCACTGAAAAATTACAAATTCTTGTTTCCAAAGAGGATTGGGAGAAAAAATATAAAATACTTTAGCGCGAGAAATTAACCATTGTCCTTTGGCGTCGAAATGGTATGAAGTTTTGAGAAAAAGGAGACTCAGTAATAATTATTTCATTTTAGAGAGGATCCAGCGGAAGTGAAAGAGAGAACTAACTAATAATTAAACTTTTAGTGCCCTGTAAAGGTTTTCTGTTTGAGCTATTTTCTGATTTTTGTCGGAACTTTTGTAATAGTTATTCTGTTATTCATGCTGACAATGAGTAATAATAAAGCAATATTAGACAAACGAGTAGAAAATGAGTAGATACAACTGACGCACACAATCTTTCACAGATTCAGCATTGCGGCGAGAACATTCAAAAATATTGTGCGAATGTAAATAGTAATGAGAATTTACTTCATTGGATAACTTTTGGCACCCTTTAACATTGCCACTTGCAGGGTCAAATTTACTACCTCCCGGCTTTGACAAATACCTACCCTGCTATGATTTAGACTGCTAGTGTGGAATGAGGGCAAAATCTAATTATTGTTTACAGAAAAACTTTTTCTTTTATAATACGTATTTATCCTGGAAATCAGTTCTATCGGAAAGCACGTATGTAATGATTAATTATGATGAGATTGGAAGTAAGAAATTAAAATAACAATTTATAACATTTCATTTGATTATGAATAAATGCTTGGCCGTTTGATTAATTACACTAGCTACATATTCTGTTCCTCGGAATTAAGTGATGGAAACCACATGGAAACTTCGATTGGTTTACATTGCAGTGATTTATGACAGATTGGTTGGTTTCCATAATTTCTAAAAATCCGTATAAATCATTGAGTATCTCCAAGGCTTAGTAAAAGTTCTACACATATATGTGGACGGGGCGCAGAGAGACAAGAAGGATGCATTTCATAGTTATTACTTTACTTACCATTTACCAAAGAGTCACTAAACTATGTACATATTCGATTAAGCATTGAATTAATGCATTTACAATAGTACATACATAATTATACTTCTACCCATTTCTGAATGTACACAGCAAAAAAAAAATCGGAAATTTAACGGAATCATGTTGATTCAGCAGGGAACGCCTGTCGAAATGCATGAACTCGCGATCCTGTTGATTTTGGAATTGCATTCCCCTGT
>JAQFXU010004692.1:0-12977 GCA_034693705.1 Spatulosminthurus flaviceps | reverse complement strand
AGGTTGAGTTATACAAGCGACTTCAAGCGAGTGATATACATGTATATACGAACGAACGAAGAGAGACAGGAGACGCAGCGGAGAGTGAGTACTCAGTACTGAGTATATAGCTATGCATACTTTGAGTACTCAAAGGGTTGAAAAAAGAATATGGAATTACATAGACATTGGAAAGAGTGCGAGGAAGCATGAAGCATAGCATGAAGCATTGCATATTACTCAAAAAGCCTGTTCTTGTTATTTTGTTTACCAATGTCGACTGACAACATAGATAAAGACGTGTAGAAACCCTGTACTTCGTTTACCTACATTGGTGATCACTGTGCCAATAATTAATTGAAACAGGTGATTTTTCCATCCTTACTCCTTACGAAAGGAGGTGATAAGTGTGTAGTGATTGGGTCCGTGGATCTGGAATATTTGGGGATTAAAAGAAAATGAAGAAGGGCTGAGTTGGAATTTGAAGAGAGAGAGTTGGGCTTAAAATTAGGTTGCACTTTGAACCCTGGAAGAAAAGATTGAGGTTGTTTTAGAATTTTGGGCTTTAAGTAATGAGTACGTCACCAAGCCGTTCGTTCTGACTGCTGACGTTTGTTGTTGAGGAATGAAGAAAGCGTTTTTGTAAGTTAGTAGTTGTGTGGTGGTGTAATTGAAATATGTATGTTATTGGTGTGTGAGTATTCAGGTTTTTTTGGGAATTGTATAACTTATACCCTTGAACAATTCGGTAGTTTCAAGGGCAGTGAAGAATAATCGAGTTGTTAAAAAATCTTTCATTGTCGTGTACAATGGAATAGGAGGAGGAATCTCTTGGAGAAAAGTCACGACCGTATAGCAAAAGTGTTGAGTGAAATAAATTATGTTGTGAATGAAATTGTGAGAGTAACTGAGAAACGGGGAATTTTTGAGGAAAAGTTGTATCTTTGTGTCGATTGTGCGGAAGGTATACAGATTTACAGGTAAGAATTTGAAAAAGTTTTTGAGTAGAGCACATCATATATATATGGTTGAATGAGTTGTTCAAGAAATGCACTTTCGTGGTGGTTGAGGCGTAGTAAATGGCACTATGTGTGTATGTGCGGTTTATAGATGGGATGTTTTTTTTATCTGGAATACTTATTTAGTTCATTGGAAGGTAAGGGCTATTGTTTTGTGGTTATTTGGGGGAGGAGTATGTTTTTTCGAAGAAATTTATTTTCTTGTGATGTTGACAGAATGGTTTCGAAACGTAGTCCAATGTTTTCTATCGACGATGCTTTTGAAGAGGAAAATACAGATGCAATTAGAGTTTATGGAGCTACAACCACTAATGAGAGGTCACCTTTGAAACCGAAACATGTTAGTTCACCAACTTCTCTTTCAGCGGTGTCTTCCGATGGAGTGGCAGTCCATATTCAAGATCCGACTAATCCTCTAAGCATAAAACCTATCATTCGTGGCATTACGAAGCTAAAAAGTTGTGACGATGTGAGTTTAGTGTGATTTTGTATTTTAAAATTTTGATGTGAATTTTGTTAATTTTTATTTAGTGGATAGTGCTCACGTGTTTGGATGGAAAATGTTTACAATATTAGTAACACTGTAGCCTAACCAGTAGGAATTAATTTTGGTATTTTATAGCCATTACACTTGTCTTAGAGATGCAGTGCGATTGTTAGGAAATGTTTATGCCGATAAATATGTGGTGTGTTGAGTGGAAAATGTAAGCAGTATATTGTGTATTTGATATTTGCTCATTCGTTTTTTCGAGTTCCGACACAGCTCATAATTCAGAATTGAGTTGGGCAGGGCTATTTAAAGGAAAGTAGATCCTTATTCTTCAAGCAAGACTTCCTGGAATTTACCAGGAATTTCACCAGTTTATTATCTTTGTTTGAAATTCATCTAGTGTTTTATTTTATTAACTCTGAAAGTTTGTGTAACTTGTTGTTAAACCTTGTCTCAATTGGCGGTCATCTCTTTTAGTAAATATCGAATCATGTAGGTATCGACAGTAACATGTCAGTGCTGACTCCTGACCTGATTAACGTGCATTTTTGAAATTGCGGCTACTAACTGTAGACGGATTAGCTTCAGAAGTCCTTATGTCAAAACTTAACCAGGAAAAATGAATTTTTAATCATATAAATGTGTCACCGTTGTTGTCGGCTTTAATTAATTATTTGCTCACCTGTTTGTAGACAATCTCGAAGGACAGCGACTCACTTATTACCGAAGGTCCTGAAAATGGGTATGACCCATCAATGCCCTGGTGGCAACACCCGAAAGTTCGAGAAAATTGGAAAATGGTATTAGCAGCATTTTCGTTGTTGCTCATAGGACTTGGTAAGTTGAAAGTGTTAGTTATTAACTTAATATTAGCTATTACTGGGTACGATAAGCTTTCTAGGCGCAACGATAAAACTTCAAAATTTTTATAGAATACATGTTTTGTAAACTCCAGAAGCACCGAAAATGAGCAAGTCGTTAAATCTATTATCTGAAATAGTTTTTCGCTGCCGAGGCTGTTTCTTTTTATCTTGATATTCTGAACATGTTTTAATGATGTTCGTCATTTGTCGCAATGAACTAAAGTATGTGAAACGAGAATTTACCTGGATAGTTCTTAGGCAAAAAAATATTAAATATTCATTTTTTGTGTGAGGGTAGATACCAGGACTAATTTTATTTCCCCCATGTTACGTGACATGTAGGTCCACCAAAAAATTATTTGTACACAATTTATGTTCAAATTTATAGGACTTTCCATTGCTGGCATTGTGATAATCGGACTTCCTATCAATGACATTCAGGGTACTGTATTTTTCATCGCTGGAGTGATTTGCTTTATACCGGGGGCGTATCATGTAATATACATCTATCTCGCAGTCAAGGGGAAGAGAGGATATGACTTTTACCATTTGCCACTTTTTAATTAAGCTTTTTTGCCGTACAATGTGTACGCATCAAATGATCTTTTCTATTGATCTAAAGCCATGAGCTGTTTACTTAAAATAATTAATGTTAGTAGTTTAAGTATTGACTAAAATAGAGTATAGGATGAATGAATGTTAGGAATCGCAAATATTGACTTATATCAGTGGAGAGTTTTGAAAATGATAATTGTGCTCATGTTTTTATAAATGTTTAATTGTGCTAGCTGGATTATAAAAGTTTGTATATTTTAAGTTTTAAGTAGTTGGGGGGAATCATGGAAAGCTAATTGATATTTTCTTTCGAAATGTAACCCATGCTGGCAATAATTGTAGCAGTCATCTCACCTTGATTTAATTTACAAAATATTGTTTTTGTTTTCCTGTATTGCTGCTTACATGCATTGATGTATTGCATTGGCTCATATGTATAATATTTTCAGCACGCAGCACAGATGTATCAAATATTATCTAATTATCTATTGTTTTAAACTGGTACCTTTAGTGAATTGAGCTATTTAGGTTTTATTCTACGTTTTTAAATGCTCATCGTTGGAGGGATCTATCCATTCAACAAATTCTCGCGAATCTAGATTGTACGTTTTGCGCGAAGTCGCTGCTACTCACTGAAGGTACAACTTCTAAAGAAAAGTTAATGCTACTGTCGTGTCTCCTTTTTACAATACTGCAGGATGCAAATGTAGAGTTACTGCTAATAGTGCTAATTACAACGTAAAAACCGCCAACAGTGTTATTGATGCCATTGCCAAAGCGAGAAATTGATCAAATATTTCAGGAAAAAACTAGATTTTTGACACAACATCAGCTCCAACGTCGCTTAAATAAGTACAAGGGAATTAGTGTGTATTGGACCATCGTGTTAAAAAGTAGAAAATATAATTTAGGTAAAATAAGCCATGTTTACCTGTTACCTACTTGATCTTGCATGCAAAATTTGTCCGTACATGGGAGAAAATAATGAGGAAATCTGTTTAGCGTATACTGTTTCTCTCGTTCAGTTTTCAGCACATTACTGTAACGTTTGCATTCAAAGACATTTAATGCTTGCCAGTTTTCCTGATCAGTTACTTTGTATTCGAAGTTAGACTGTAAATGCGTGAGCAAGAAGTAAGTCACTTTGTGTAATACGTGATAGCTACCTATATGATCGTTTATCCAATTGTGCCCAAATTTTTATAGCACTCGTTGCAATGCTGATAAAGAAACCAAAAATATTGAATTGCCAATCGAATTCTGCATGGGACATATTTTCAAATGCAATAATTTTTAGGCATAAGGCGTAGCGCATAGCTGGTTGACGAACAATCCAAATTTACGAATAAGCCGAGTCAGCTGTAGAGGTGATATTATTCATAATAATGATAATGATTATTGCTGTTAAACATGTTAGAAATCAGTATTTAATAATAATACAGTAATTATTATTATTATTGGAGAAGTAAAAAATAGGTATATGCATAAAAATATTGCTAATTGCAACATATTTAAGTTCGGACAGGATGTATTTGAGCTGTTGAACTTACCCGTATAAAATCGCACTGAATATAGTTTGTAATTCTTGCAATAAATGTAATTTTGTAGTATTATATGTAAAATGGTTTTTACTGTAATATTTAGAAGTGCTGCCGAAATTGTACATTTTCAAGGCGTGGTGTGATTAGATTACCATTATTTGTCAGCGAATTAAAACTACTTACGAAGTAATAATTGACATTGCAAATTATACACTATATTGTGGTACGAAGATTCTAAAAATTGTTCGTTACTTTTAAAAATATATTAGTATTAATATTATTCTAATATTTAAATTTTATTTTACTTTAATTCTTTTAAAGATTAATTATTACGTATCGGAATCGGAAAGGAATATACATAATATTATGTTGGTTCTTTTCTCAGAATTTTATCGCTACTATTAGATGAATCCACAGTGTTGAGTTCGTTTCGAAATCCTATAACGAAGTCCGCATACTTAAATTTAATACTTTGGTTTCTCAGATGTTTTCAAAATGATTTTATTTATTCCTTTGAAGATACATTGCGTCCCAGCGTTACCCGTTACCCAAATTTGTCGGTTTTGTACATAAATATTTTATTCGTAGTATGTTTAAAAGGCTTTTGTTAGAATAAGATCTTGTGCTTGGGATCATTCGAACTTGTGAGTTATACATCAGTGGTTGTCAATTTTATCCCGTCCATGTTCATTGCATGTATTTGTAAAGTCATTGATTTTATGGCGCAAAAATATGTTAAATAAATTACAGTTAAGCGAATACATAATATATGCTCGCAAACGGTTTGGTACTATAAAAACTGTTTTTTTAACATCGTTAGGTCCCTGTTGTTTATGGTATGACCGAAAATATTGCAATTGTAAAGACATGAAAGAAAACGATGAACCACTAGAAAATAAGCTTAAATACTTCTGGTGTTTCGCCATCGCCACCTTTCGTTAATTTATTATTGATGCTTCCTAACCAAGGCACAGAAATGATTTTTGATCAAGCCAGATTTAAATCTCTTTGGATACTAGTATGACGTTCAATTCAAATGCAAGTGAAGCACCAAGTCATAAACTTTAAACAAAACTTCGAAATACCACTTTATTATTTTAATTTTCAGAACTGGTCTAGTCGGTATTCCCGTTTTATTTCACTTCCTTCGGTAGAGGCAAATCGGAAATATTGGGAGCCAGGCACAGGGCACAGTAGCACTTATATTCATTACAAATTTTTTTCTCAAAAATATGCCTGGAAAAGCAGATTCAAATCGAGCAGCTTATGCAGGTTCAGCACCAAGAGGATATAAACGAAAATCGGTAACCTATGACGAAGATGAGGACGAGGACCAAGCTTATCCATCCGATAATAAAAAACGGAAGGAGGAGGATGATTATTGTTGCGAACCCCCGGATATTGAATACTGTCCACGATGCGTTTGTATTGAGTTACCAGATCATGATATCCAAGAAGAGCCACCTCCGTGCATTCCAGTCTGTTGTCGACCTTGTCCTTATTGGGAAAGAGAAATTGTTAAGTATAATCCTGAAGGTAAATGGAATCCAAAGATTGAAGAAAAAGGTGAAAGCGGACATCCTAATTTGAAGGGCAAGGATAATAAGAAAGGTGGAAGTAGCAAAAATAAAAAAAAACAAAATAATCAAAAAAAAAATTGTAAGAAGAAAGAATCGTTCGTGGCAATCGGGGAACCGTGCAACGCGTACAGATGCTACAAGGACAATTGTGTGCCTAAAGGAATGGCATATTGTACACCAAAACATCCCAAAAGAAATATCCTTCCTCCTTGTCCCCAAAAGTTCCCCATAAAACCCTTTCGTTTTCAAATGTGTTCCATGAATGAAGAAGATGGTCCGTGCATGGCCGGATGTGGCTCCATAAATGGATCTTACAATCAGCAACAACCAGCTTGTAATAATAATGAGGATGTCGGCCAACAAGATTGTAACGAAGATTGCATTCAAGATCCGTGCAGTCAATTTTATCAACAAAACCTGGGCGGTTTCAACTTTTCCGGTCGGCAAGAAAGTGGTTTTCAGAAAATTCCTTGTTGTTCAACGTGTAATCAACCGAAACAAGATGATTGCTGTTGCTGTTGCGACGAGGAAAATAGGAAAAACAAAAGGAAAATACCTGATGAGTGGCTCCAAGAACTACCTGTATGTGATGAAAAGAAACGGCCGAACTTGAATTCTCGCCAGAGAAAAAGAAGCAAGAAGACGGAAAAGGGTGGTCCATCGAGTAACGCGGATTACGGTGAAGGAGGATGAAACTATTCTCATTTACGTGCCCTGGATCCTCAAAATCATTGGTCCGGAATAAGGATACCAAAAGTTTAATAAATGGAATTTTGAAGCACCAATTTGAAAATAGCAGCCCGCATCAACCACAAATAAAACTATGGGATTTGAAAAGCGTTCCATATAGTCAGATATATGTTCACATCAGAAACCTTAGTACACAACACAAAACATAAGCGTGGATGCTTCTATTCAAGGTTCACATTGTTGAACAATTACCATGCTATCAGCAAATTGGGATGTCAAATATTTATAATTTATTCCTGCGACCGATATAATTTAATTATGGCAAAAGATCATTAGAAAGCCTCATATAATCGTTTGTTTTAATTTCCCATGTCTCCCGTCGAATGTTTTTAATGTCCAACAACTTCTGTCGCGGTTCTGCTACAATCTACATTCCTACTAGATTCACAATCACAACATCGTCAAATGTTTGGATTTGGAAAGATAATCTAGCCTCGGAGCTGTAAGGTGCCTAATATTGAGGTGGCGGAAAATAAATTTTTATTTTGGAGTCGCAAGAAGAATTCGATGAATAACTAAAAAATCAGCTAAAAAAAACATATCCCATACATAAAACAATCGAACTACCAGAATTACTGAATATTTATTCGAGTATTTTCTAAATTGAACGTAGATCTCGTATTGTCGTTTACATTGTAAATTAATTCTTAGCATCCTCATTACATCCAGCTTGGGACTGACCCGCAGATTTATCAGTTTCGGACACACATGCCTCCTTTTCAGACATTTTTAAAGCAGTTGCAGTACCTGAGTAGTATCCAGAAGACGAGGCGCCTACACTGTTAACAGCATCAACTGCTTTGCCACCACTTTGTTTGGGTAAAATAGTTACAACGTTGTCGGTACTCCTTCCACCCTCGTTATTGGCCGACACTCCGTTTGACATTTTCGATTTCTTCTCGCCGTCTGCCTTGGAATTCCTTCCCTCAGATGGATCTGCCGCCTTTGAGCTTTTCCCTGTGGCTTCTGCACTGGCTGTAGGCTTAGAATTCCTGCCGGCACCATTCAAAGGGCCGGATACCTTGGAATTCCTTGCTGCACTTTCCACATTTCCTGATACCTTTGAATTTCTTGCCACCCCTTCCTCAGGATTTGCTTTGCTCCCACTTTTCTGTGTCTGTCCAAGAGATTGTTTGCCTAAGTCTTTATTGTCTTTACTGTTTTTAGGAAGAAAATCTCTATGGTCCACTACCACTTTACTGGCAAATTCCGTGATTGTTGTTGAGGCTCCACCTGGAGCTGAATCATGGTGCTTGTGAACATGTTTGGCTATTTTATGTAATTCCAGTCCATGCCCTTCCAAATGCTTCTTTACTAGCGTATCAATATCGTGGATTTGAATT
This sequence comes from Spatulosminthurus flaviceps, assembly GCA_034693705.1. NCBI lineage: Eukaryota > Metazoa > Arthropoda > Collembola > Symphypleona > Sminthuridae > Spatulosminthurus > Spatulosminthurus flaviceps. Next base: position 4,857 of record JAQFXU010004692.1, on the reverse strand, counting down.
TCTTCCAATTCTTCAGAATTCAAGATTTTAATAGTTTTGTATCCAAAGTGATCCGCAGCAGCTTCTGCAGCATTTTCTGAGTAACCGCCGGACCGTAGTTTGTACTTCGGAGTGATGATTTTGGGTGGGACGGATTTATTATCCGTCCAATTTTTCGATTCGAAGTATAAACAAACCATGGACTGGATTAAAATTTCCTCAGACTCTTCCCCTTCCTGGACATTAACGGGAAAATTATCTAGGAAGAAACCGTGGAGTTCTGGATTTTTTAAGTGATTAGCCACAACTGCCAATTTAAAAGCTTGACAAAGTTCGTGTAAAGTCAAGGGCATTTTTTGATCAATAACTTTCTGAGCGAGACGCTTTCCATGGTATATAATTTTCCCTTGCACATCTTCCGGTTCTTGGATAAAACGTTTTTTGCTGTCGTACCAATCTTTTAATTCTTTTTCTACATTTATCAATCCCAGACTATTACTCTGCATTATAATGTTTAAACAACGACGCTTATTAGCTGCGACCGATGCTTGAGTATAACCGATAATCCAGAGGATTGCGACATTTTCATCTTTCATTCTGTCAAATTCATCATCGATACTTCCAGCAATGATTTCTGTGGTCGCTGTGCAAGTGGATTTCACGGGTGGTGGTGGCACAGCTTGTACAGCTTGGCATTTTGTATTTTTCCCTGAGGACTTAGATGGATCAAGTCTTGCTTCAGATAATTTAACTAGCGTTGGCTTTGCATCGACCAGAACTGCTCTGTACCGAAGCATAAGAGGATGCTCTTGTTCTTTGAAATGTTTGCATTTATTTTCTGCGGTACATTTAATCTGCGGAGAACAATTCTCAGCTGCTCCTGTAGATGCGATTGCAGTTGCTCCTTTAGTAGTAGATGTTGCTGTAGATTCGGGTGGAGGTGATCCTTTAGAAGCAACTAGTGCAGCCATGGCTGTAGATTCGGGTGGAGCTGATCCTTTAGCTGTACCTGCAGTTGCGGAGAGGGGTGAACATGTGGCTGGGGATGGATAAGAACCTCTAGTTGCGGGTGGAGCTGAACCTCGAATTGAGGGTTGATCTGTAGCTGCGGGTAGAGATGAACATTTAGTGGTGTGTGGTGCTGATCCTGAAGCTTCGGGTAAACATGAACCATTAGTTACGGGTATAGCTCCTGAACCCGCAGATGTAGATACGAATTCAGCTAATACGGCCTGAGTTTGAGCATTTTTCGACGATTTTTTTGGAGGTTTTTTACATTCTTCTTTTTCAGTTTGGCTTTTTTCATGCTTGGATTCAGGCTGATTTTCTGTTTGAGTTTGGGCTAGGGATTCGTCAATCGGGCAACATTTTTTAACAATTTGGATGGTGCACTTTTCTTTTCCTTTGCTATGGGGGGGTGGGGTAGACGTCCCTGCAGCCATTCCATATTTCGACAGAGGTTCACACGTGACATCTTTTTTATGAACAGGAACAGGAGAAGACCTCCTGTTAATTTTCCCACTGCAGCATTGGGGGTCTTGAAGTGTTGTTGCAGCCTCGTGTTGAGCATCGTGGGTTTTGCCTTGCGATCCCCGTCCCCCAGCCTTTGCGTCACTAAGTTTTTTGTTGTTTGTACCATTCTTTACCATTCTCTTGAGAAGGGTTTTTCATCACTTGTGTTCATTACTTGTCAGCTGATTGTTACTTGTTGGACAGCATTTTCCACAAAAGAGGAAACAGTATTTGGGTGATTCCTAGGTTATTTAGTTCCTTGTTTTTGTTTCAGTGCTAAAATCTACCATGAAGACAACTATTTCAGTATATTTTCGGAACTCTGGACTATTCTTTTATTGCGGTAATTGTATGCGGTCACACCATTATACAATTTTGAGTACCTCACTTAAGTCTCACAGTAAAGCTGAACATGTATTCAAAAATAACGATGGATAAACTAGAAAGTAGCGGCCCAAAAGGACTAGCTTCTTGTGCAGATTGTAATGGTCTAATACAATATAGGTATTACCCAGTTGGTGTCCACCATCTATCCATCTTTATTGTTGAATGGAAGACGAGTTGTTCAATTTTATCTTACAGAGGAGGGAATAAAAGTTTCTTACTCATATCTTTCCAGCAGAATCAGGTATGTCCTTCCTGGCCCATAATCCCCGTCAATTTTAAATTTACAAATACTCGATAATTTGGGTAGCTATTACTTATTTATGACAAGGTTTAGAAGAATCTGCTTTATTTCACAATGGCACCCATGTGTACCATATACCACTACTAATGTAGAGGGTACATATATGTCACCCTCGTAGTCTCAGCATTTTGCGATGGATTCCCGGTTCCCAGTTTCTACTTTTTCACCGATTAGCTTTTAATTTTACTTATATTAGTCATTAAGTTACAAGGAATTTAGTACCTCCACCTCAACCCTCAAAGACCCCAATAATTACCTGATAATGTCATGAATGAAACATGACACAATTTCATAGCCATAGGTCGGGGTTTTAGAGGAGAGCGTTTCTCGGCAAAAATCGTTCAAATTCACGCATATTTCATAATTTTTATGCACTTTATAGTACAAAATATTATTTTCAAGCAATAAAGTGATAATAATTCAAATGTAAGGTTATTCCAATCCTTGACAATAATATTTCCAAAGTTTTTTTTTATCTTATTTTGTTTTCACTCGTACATATTTTTCCAGTCCAAGACAACCAAATATATTTACGACATCCTGGAGTTCAACCACTTCAAGGGCCTCTGTAAGGACCTCAAGGAAAGGACATAATTGAGTATACTGAATATCACAAAGGTTTTGATAATTTCCTATGTAGCCAAGAGATCATCACAACCAATTAAATATGACGGCATATTGCCATCTGCTACTCAAACCGCGGTGATTAATACCTTTAAAGATGATGATAAAAATCCATGACTTCATTTAAATTCAAAAGCACTGCTGCCATACATAATACTCAATTTATATATGTACCTCATATATTCCTCCATACAAATCATGAATAAGAGGACAGAGGACATAAGTAGTGGCATATTTTGAGAGCACTAATATTAATTATTATTTACAGTAGTAGTAGCTTTCATAACATACACCTATGGTTTAAGGTGTTTATCCTACCATTTTCATCCGTAATATTCGATGATGACAAAAGTCCTCCTTCCATATAAGGATAAAAAAAATGTTGGTAAATTTTGTTTTAAACGAATAGATATCCAACAACGAAAATAGAGACAGATTACGACAGATGAATAACTAAGTATTATACGACATGGGCATGCCTCAACAAACTAGTAATAGCATGATCAAATAGCGTGATAAATCAAGAAAGTGCAGACCTATTCAAGAGAAACTCTCGCTGACTTTGAGAAAGAGCCAATGCAATTGTCCGTGTGATAAATATCTGTTCTGTAATATTTCTTCCGATAATTAGGCTTTCGCTTTGGCATAGCCATTAAATAATGTGTAAACTTTCAGATTCATTTTCAGATGCAAATAGAACTCAACCATTAAAAACTAAAGTATGCAAATATTCTAAATTATAAAATTCCTCTTGAGAAACTACCATAAGTGCAGCTTGAACATCCTCACCGTTCAATACAACTGTATACAAAAATCCAATTTATCCAATGCATGTCCAATATACATGGATTTGTTCTCTAATTTAATTCCTTGGAACAAGTGATCTTTTTTTTCATGCCACATTGATCACTTCAAAAATTATTGATATTCATTTTTTTAAAAAGGTATAGTCATGAATCTCTACATGCCAACATGAAATTTTTTTCTATGAACGAAGTTCTAAAACTATATTCATATTTACTACCACAACTTGTGTATTCTTTCAGGGAGTCAACTCACCCCAGGTAATTTAACATTACTAAAAACAAAGCATAGGTGTCGTGGTAAATAGAACTAGCGGCTGTAAGCTTTCTCACCACATTTTTGAAATCCTACTTGAAGCCATAAAAAAATTAAACATGTAATTTAAAATTTCTGATTCGATGGACCTTCCTCAAATTCCCAAATCCTCTCCTCTTGTTCTTCTCTTCTTGATATCTTAATGTATACTAAAATATTCAACACGTTTAGATTCTCCAGGCTAATTTAAATTGAACACAAGTTTTAAAAATAATAACGGTAGGTAAGTTCCTCCCAAGTAAATATAATTAAATATGAGAAAAATTATTATGTAAATTTGATGTAGGTGTGAGTTGTAAAAAAAATTATTATAATAGCAAAGTACTTACGTTGTATAACAAGACTGCAAAAATATTCGTGGAATTAAAATGGTTAGAAATTAAATTAGAGTATTTTACCAGCGGCGAAAAAAGGTGTGAAAAGGATATGTTAATGGACATATTTAACCTTGAAGTGCAGTCACCCTTATTTTTTCCCCTTTTATATATATACTGTAATACCCAAAATATTTCGGATCAACTAACCATAAAAAAACTGTTCTCTCTCAGAGAGCGGACAGTTCACTTAAAAGTTTTAACTACGGGCCATTAGCTTATTTATAGGCTTAGGTTTATGGAAATGAGGGAAGGTTACCAGTCTTTCTGTATGGGAATTTTGCATTAATGGCTATATGTAGCACACATTTATGTACCTACATAAATAGGCACCCTTAAAAACACAGCTGTGATTACATTATAAATCCTCCAATGCACAACGTGTTTTTTGACCAGTTTGGCGGCAATTCAAAATTTCACAAAAAACAAAGTAGTAAAAAAAATTGATGTACACAATTTTTTTGGTACACCATAGTCAATTATTCCATCCTGTGAGATTTCACCCTTCCAACCCTACTACATGGGCCACTATGGGCTTGGATGTCGATTTTTTTAACATAG
>JAQFXU010004691.1:0-12977 GCA_034693705.1 Spatulosminthurus flaviceps | reverse complement strand
GTTTTTATTCGTTTTCTTTGTCAAAATTTATTTCCAGCTCATTTGTTGTTTCTCATAACAAATTTGGTCCTCCCCGTTGGTGACTTGGTATTCTTCATAAGTTTTGCCATGCTTGTGCCATTTATGATTTTTATGTGCCTTATCCCTGAAAGTCCTAGGTGGTATGTTTCAAAGGGTGAGAACGTTTTCTTAAATATTTGAGTATATGGTAACAATTTAAATTTATTGTATTCATTTGTTTTCACTCATTTTTGTTTACTTTTTTGTAACTTATTAAATGGTTTTCAGGCAAAATAGAAAAAGCAGCAAAATCTTTGCAATGGTTGCGTGGGTCCATGGCAAATATAAATTTTGAGCTGAGTGACATAAAGGCGGCCTTTGATACGCGGAATATTATCCTTACGACGAAGAATATAAAACCAATTTTGATTTGTCTGGGCCTGTTATTTTTCCACCAATTCAGTGGCCTCGACGTTGTGTTGTATTATACAAATTCGGAGATGACTCCATACATAAGTTCATTTCTAAATGTCAAATTGATTGAGCCAATTCTTACTTGTATAAGTTTTGGCACGCTCTTGCTCACCATGCTCCTTGTTGACAAAGTAGGGAGAAAAGCATTGTTGTTAGTTTCACAAGCAATGATGACCCTGAGCTTGGTTTCAATAGGGCTATTCTTTTACATTAGGGAAAGTCATTACGAGTATTTGAATGGATTAGAATGGATGGCTTTCACTGGTATTATCTCCTACGTTATAACATACTACCTTGGATGTGGCTCTGTTCTATGGCTAGTGATTGGTGAAATTTGTCCAGGTAAAATTCGTGGACCGGCTGTAGCTGCTTTTGTGGCTGTTAGTTATATCTTGAATATTCCAGGTTCTTATGTGGTCATTAGGTCTATACATTACATGATTCCACAGACCATTCTCTTTTCCTATGCTATGATATGTTTTGTGGGATTAGTTTTTGTATTGTTTCTTATACCTGAAACGAAGGAGGAAAGTTTAGAGGATATTGAGAGATATTTGATCTGAGTGTGAGTTTGTGAGTGTGTATAAGAGCTTGCTTGGGTAAAAGTTTTTCCAGCTGTAGACGAGACTCATAAATATTAAAAGCCATGGTCCTCTTCGGCTCCTTCTTTATTATGATTTTTACGATCTTCTCTCTTCCCCAGATTTTTATTTTATTTATTTTAATGTGTACGAGCCCATGGGAGTTAGTGGAAGCATTGAAATCGATTTAGTATTTGTAAAAGAGAAATTAACAAAGTTCAGTGGAAGAAATTCAGATATTTTGTTCCAGCCCTTCCAAACTTTAGAAAACAATGAATGCGCTAAGTAAACTATACTTGAAATTCATTGAAATTTATCAGGGATTAGGACGATTTAATAATAAACGGATTATTCATAATTATAGACTTGGATCAATCTCTTGATATTCTCGAGTGCTAAAACTATATGATAACAAATAAAGTACGTGTACACTCACACACGTGTATTTCGGAATCCACCCCGTTCGCTATTTTTACAAATCTGAGTTCATTTCCATCTAACTACTATTGTCAAATATCTATTCACAAAATAGTACATAAATAAACATACAATTTAGATGACTATTCCAAATGTTGGAAATGAGCATTGATAATAAAATATTATTCCAACCAGAATAAAAAGCTATGATATAGATAACCCTGCTAGCTAAAAGAGATAATCAAATCAATTGATGATACACAATTCCATTAAATCTTTCCTAACAATTTGGTGTCTATCGATTATGTTTTCAATTCTATTTTTATTTTCTCCTCCAGCTAACTATAAATACATCCAAAAAGAGCATACAAATCAAAATGGACGGTAAAAAATTGAATAGTAATTTCAGCCGTGTCCCCTATTGGGAGAATCGCTACCTCTCAAAACATACCCATTGGCATATAAAAACGGAACATCCGGAATTAGTGAAAAATATTTCTCTTTTGACAAATCAGAACAAGTCCAAGAAGTTTTTCATTCCTTTATGTGGAAAAACTAAGGATATCCCTTATTTGCTTTCCCTTGGTCATCAAGTGTTTGCTGTGGAAGGGGTGAAGGAGCCCATTCTGGAATTCGCGGAAGAAAATTCCATTAAATTGAATTTCAATAAAGAGGACTCTTTATACTCTACGGATGATCTTCAATTGAAAATATTCTTTGGCGATTTCTTTGAGTGCCCAATTGAGAAATACGGTCCCTTTGATTGCATCTGGGATCGAGCAGCTTTTGATGCTGTAGAGTATTCATCCAGACGAGATTATGTGGAAGTAATTCAGCGCGGCTTGAAAGGCTCCAATGGCTGTGAGTTAATAAATTTGTCTCTTGCAAGTGCAAAGAAATTCCCCTCAACAGAATCAACCAAGGATTTCAGGGATGTAACTTTCTATTTATTTTTTAGCTTTAGTAGATTTCAAGTATCTTCTTCAAGCATATGCCTACGATAAAACAAAATTTCCGGGTCCTCCCACAGCCGTTAATTCTACTGACATGGAAGAAAATTTTTCAAAATGGGCCACAGTTGAAGAAATAGCTCGCTATCCGCTTCCACCCCGAAAACCTTTTCCGCCAAATACTGACGAGGTATATTATTTGATTCAGCCGCTCAATTAATGAAATAGTAATGCAAAATGAATATGAGACTTTATTGTCTATTATTGTATGATTGTGTTAATAATTATTTCCGAATCTTGCTTTTTGCAATTCAAATAGATGAAAATTTCAATAAATAGATTGGATTCTCCAAGAATTATTTTCCGTACCGCTTTATTAAATGAGGCCATCGCACAACATATAATAATAATTAAATTATACAAAATAAGTAATATATATATGATCTACATACAACGAATAAGATGCGTTACCGTAGATTCAAAATAAATCAAGCTTTAGCATATTTGAACAACATGACAAAAAAAATTATTATTACTTTTCTATAGGGCATACATGTATGTTTATATATAGTACGTTGTGAACTGATGAGCAACTACTACAATTCTACTAAAATGAGAACTACGAAAATATTATGGGAAGGTAAGTCATTTTACTTAATTATTATTGTTACTATTATTATGCTGTAATAAAAATTTAAAATATTGCAAACAAAACAAAAAAAATTATTCTCTCTTCTACACACACACTCGCACACCTGACGGTTACAAAAGGGAAAGAAGAAAATCAGCTTCATCTGCAAAGCAATAATAATCTCAATTCGGGTAATACACTACAATATAACATTTTCATCATACGATAAATAATTACACATCGTTTTGAAGTATATAATAACGTATCCAACCAAAATAGCTACTACTGTAATATTATTTGATGAAAATCTTTAATACAAAAAACACTATGAGTGGTTCTTTTTCAACAATCATTTTGTCTTGTATCGCGGAGCAAGTCATTTTAACTTGAGTGGGGTGGGGGTAGCAGAAGTGTATAGATACGCAGGAAATTATAGTGTATTATTAATAACACTAACAATCAGATCCTACATTCACAAAGTATCATACAAAATTTAGGGAAGAGATAACATCCATTGCTTGCTTCATGAATTTTCAATTATAATATTTCTGACTACAATAATGAATTTCCATTTATAATCCCATAAAAGAGGTTGAGGTTTGGGGGGAAGGGAAAAATATGTGCTTAATACTATAAAACTTATCCAAATGTATATATTACATTTACATACATACTATTCAAGTATATTTAAATACTTCCAGTCTCCCTCCAAACTTTTGTTTAGCTACATTTCTATAGAAAATGTATCATAATTATTATTAAAAATTTCTCTCCTAAAACGTCAACGTTTCAGTTTTCTTTTCTTTCCATTTAAATGCACCCTTGGATTTCATTGAATATTATGTATAGTTACTATTTTTAACCAATTTGATAATCAGCCATTAGCCAAAGCAGACTTTGTCACCAATTGTATTTCTTGTATATATGTAACTCACAAGTTCATTGTAGTAATTGAACATTGATTAGTTTTTGTAGAGGTTTTTTTTAAAAAAAGGGATAAATAATAATAATTTTAATAATGACGTATAAAGAAAAATCGTTAGAGAATTTTTCAACTTTAGATTTTTGATGCACCATCAAGTCACTAGTTTCGTTTTCATCACAATTTTTTTCCGAAACGGGGTTTTCCCGTCTGACGATGATTCCGTCAACAAAAAACAACATTTGACTCGCGTCTTTTACGCTTACTACAAAAATCAACTAGGTTACACACTCTGACAAAATGGTCATATTTAACACGATTCAGTGTAACTTGTACAGTCCTTTCCTTCCTATCTCAAACATTTTGATTGATGATACATTTGAAATAATGGAAAAGAAATATATGTAGCTACTTGTGCTTAAGTTATTAATAATGGTATAAATTTACAGATTTTGTAGTTTTACATAATTTTTGATTCCTTATTATGTCAACATTTTCATCACCACATATCAAATGGGCTTAATTAGCGTAAGATTCAAGTGCAATAAAGTAGTATAGCAACATGTGTGTTATTAATAATAATAATTGTAATAATTCTACGTCTACAAATAATATATGAGGTATACAAAGATCACGGTAACTCAAAATACTCGAAAAATAGTAATTATTATGTAAAGCAATCGTACTGACAAAATGACAATAGATAATTTTCCATTACTTCCTTACATTTTAATGTTAATCAAATGGAGTCATACTCTCAATGGTTCAAGATAAACAGAAGGTTTTTAGAAGAGAAAATACAGTTGGTATAATCATCAAATTAGCAAGTTGCAGCGTAGCAGTACAGGTTTTTGTAAATCATCATATTTGTATGATCATTTCCTCGTAGATGTACATCGCGAGTGACGAAAATATTACACATTATAATTTTTACAGAACATATTATTTTGTTGAATTTCATTCATCAAAAGTTTCTCCAGGAAATATTTATTCCTGTGAACATTTATATAATGTTAACACATTTGTCTTTAAATATTTCTATTGATTCCGCATTGACAGTTAGTGTTTTACTCATTGACATGATTCAGGTACTGATGAGCTCTCATAAGTTTTAGCGAAAACTGCATTAATCACACACTGACCGCTAATCCTTGATTAAATTAAAACAGACTTCCCTTGCATTTTCCAATACTACTATAATAATTATTACTACTTTCTTATAATACGGTTGTCATATAAAAGTATGTTCTTTTTCACAAATGTTTTCATTCTCTCTCGCTCTCTTTCTCAATATCTGACAATGATTCAGTTTCAAATCACCCAAACAAATAATAATTACTGGAGTTACACGTTAAATTATTTCTTATCAATGCATACAACATCATTCATATTATCTTTAAATACTTGTTGGTTATTTTCAAGTCCGTTTATCTATATCATTATTATATTAATTTTCAATTGTATAGACAACACAACAGAAGAAACCATGTCTCAAATGGAAATAGGATTTGAAGAAATCCTTTTCGTTGGAAGTAACTCAAGATCTTAGTTTTTCTTGCAATTTTAACCATATAACTCATTGATTGGCTTTTGAATGTATTTACCACATATCTTAATGACCTGTGAACTGAGAATCATACTTGTGGTATAACCGTTGATTCATATACAAAAATCATGCTTTGAAATACAAGTGTCACAATTCAATGGTTTTCATACATGGGTATTTGATTGCACAGTTCATGATGTTACCAAAATATAAACCGGTAGTGTGACCCAAGGACAAAAATGGATTTGTAATCCCATATTTTTGTTAAGCTAAATCATAATAAATTGCAATATCCAACTGTCCAATTAGGTTTCGTCGCTGTAAAATCAACGGGTTAAACAAAAAACGAAGACGCCAGTACACAAGAACTGCTCACATCGTTTGTTTGTAGCTTTTGCATCCCTTATTCTGGGCGTAAATTAGAAGAACACGGAACACTATCCGTGTGTAAAATTTGTAATACAATCTCCTGTCACAATGATGCTTACAACCTATTTAAAAATTATAACTACTAAAGTTTGTATTTCCTTTAGAATTACGGGTAATAATGATTAATTCGAAACTCTACCTACCTACTATATAATATACACAAAGAAAAAAAATGTAAAGGATAAAATATTAAACTCTAATAAATTCTACTAAGTGGTAATAATAATAACAAAAATTACTACGATACTAATCTACAATAATTATTACTGATAATCATAGAAATTCGTACAACTTTGTAAACTAAAGTACCTACAGTGAACTTTAGTACATTGATTTTAAGTGCTAAATAAATGTTTGCAGACATGAATTTACACACACATGTCTGAGGTCGTTGATAATAGTAATAGTAGCAAGCTACTCTCTTACAAAATCTATTATACAATTATTGCGTTGCTTTTGTGAAACTAGAATATATATTTTTTCAATATGAAAAATTTCTTAGGTACGTTTAAACATTACTGCGAGTTTACAGATACTATGTATTCTTTCTATATACTATAAGTTTATATAGTAGTATATATTAATGTACAATATATATATTTAGTAATTTCGTAAAGGATACAACGAAATCAAGGTGACCACTTATATGCAGGTAAATAAGTATTATTTGAATTGAAAATATATATGTATACACGAACTCTTCTGTAATATTATATAAATTTAAAGGAATAGATTATGCATATAATATCGAAATGCATAAAATACACCCATGTGGATCATGTAGATAGGCAATGTGTACGGATTCTTTCACTTCTCTCTTCCTCTATATACGCTATCACAGGACGAGTTTTAACTTTCTACGTTTTGATTTCGTCCCTAGAACGTTTGATTCGTCATATTTACTACTAGCTTCTGCCTCCATGGACGCGGTCAAATCAGGAAGAACCAGCTTACTACTAATATTGCCACTAGCCACGACCAGATTGAGTGGACTAGGGTTGAACATGCTGGAACAACTCCCTGCACACTTGCCCCGTTGAGTAACACACTTGGAGACGCAACAAGTTTGGTCGATCCTCCGCTTCCGAGAACGTGTCATAATAGGTTCATACTTATGAAATGGAGAGTACAATGGCGGGACCTGATGACGAGAGTAGTGATGATGTGGTTGATGAGGATTAATTGAAAAATGATGGAGTTGAGGAGGAGGAGGTTGTAACTTGAGAGTAGGTGGATCTCCATAGTCAACTTCCATCGGGGTAGCAGCATCAATTGTGGACATAGCTGCTATGGAGATTGAGTTTGAGATTGAAGTTGAGGTATTGGATACAGTCGTTGAATGGGGACTCGGTCCAGAAGAATGAGTCAACGAGGAAGTTATTGAAATTGCTGAGGCGGACGTTGGATTCGAGGGAAGAGAACCACTATGAGTGGAATCGTTGATCTCTTCTGGTAGAGATGAGAGGTATTCTTGAACACGGGCTTCGCCAAAGTTGAAGAAATTTTTGTCACACTCAACTGAGCTTCGTTTTGACAGTGACGATGACGCAAGGGAGCTTTTACTTGCAGTACATGAGCCTCCTAAAGTATCCAAAATCAGCACGTTTAACGCTACTTATCTCAAAAGTCACCAGTGCACTCTAATAGCAAAACACGACTTATTTCATATTTATCATTCTTTCACATCTCACCAGAAGACGTTGATGAAAAATTACTAGAAGAGGAAGAGCGGCCATCAGTCGATTTTTTCATCTTTCGTCTTTGAGCTAGTCTTGCAGTCGCCACATCCTTTAAATAAAAACATATCTGTCAATTTTAAATCCAATACAAACTCACCACCAACAAAATCGATGCGACTTTTTTGATTTTCGGTTCACATTATTATCGCATCTAGCAACATACCTGAAGTCGGAAGCCTTGCTTATGAGCTAAATGGAAAGCATTCAAGGTCTGAGTGACGGCATTCTCAGCTCCTCTTAAACTTCGGTTGAGAATTCCAGGAGTGGCTAGCAACCCACCCATTCCTCCTTCCAACCATGCGTTGTCAAGTAAGTCTTCCATTCTCAGTCGTTTTGCCGGATCAACCGTTAGCATGCCTACATTCATAAAAACATCATTATCACAAACTTGCAAAAATCGAGTCGACGAACGCGTTCATGGTTACATATCCAGTTAATAACCCGCACCCTTAAAATATCACATGCCTATACAGTAGCAATAACCGTTTGGCTGAATACCAGGCACATGTCAATTTTGATGCGAAATTTACATGTGCTTGGTAACACATACTTGATAAAATGACAATTTAATTTGAGAGCGGTACCTTTTGTAATATTTTTCGCTTGCGGTGAGACATGCTCCCACTCCGGTCCATTGAAGTCAAATTGACCACCCTTGATTCTAGCCATGATTGCTGCCGCACTGTCTTCCCGACTTCTAGCTTGAAAAGGAGCTCGTCCTGACAGCATTGTGTACTGCAAAACCAAAACCATAATTAGGGTACTCGCCTTCATATACACATACATAAATATCAACTTTATCACGCAACCAAATTAATGCCACAAATCAGTCAAGTCCGAGTTCATTAATACTCAATGTATGTATAAATGCATCCTGCTATAATATTTTCCTCCTCTTCCAAATAAATTCCTTTTCACCAGCCTGACCCAAGTAAATAAACTTTCAGTTCGTATATATGAACCTTGCAAATAAACGCTGGTACATATTTACATACATGCATCAATGTTCATGCAAGAATACGAGTCCTTTTATAAAAACATGTTTATAGTAATATGAAAATCTTTCTTTCAAGCAGGATTCACCACGTCACAAAACCTACTTACAAATGGCGAGACAAAACTTTTCAACCAAGGTCGACTAAAATAAACTTTCAAAATCTAACTACACAGACGCAAGATGACAACACATATATTCAACATCTCATCTATGGTATATATATAATAATATAATCTAACATGAAGTTGCAGACATAAAATCAGTTGATTCAAAGTTATTGTGTGTATTGCTTGTTGCAGCAAGAATCCCATTAGCAACACTAACAAAAACAGAGTAGCAGTAGTATATAGTATATATATAGTGGTGAGAGGAAGGGAAAAAAACCTTTGCAGTTATTTTGTGCACCATAACTTTACTCCTGACAATACTTGACATTCACTTCCACTACTACCCTTCTGCATCGCATTTTTTTTCTCCAATCTTTTGCGCACATTTTCTTCTATAGAAGGTCGATGAAAAGCCACTACATAGCGTACCTGATTTTTAATTTACAAATTACGTTAAAATGCCAACTTTATTTGTACTGCAAAATCGACACCACTAAAGTATGCCATTTAGAGAGATTCTTGCGTAACAACCTCACGCACTACCTTGAGAAAAAAGTTGTGGACTGTGTCCGTTATCTACATTATTTTGCTAAACAATGCGCTTGGAATAAGCTGGTGTATTGAAAAAAATCATTATAGGAAGATGAGAGGACTATCAAATTCACACTTTCAAATGTACACCCATTACAGCCAAAGCGAACTGAGGGAAATGATACTAATTTGTTTTAAACAAAACTTGTAAAAACGTAAGGGAATGCTACAGTTACGTATTATGTACATGCCTAGCCATCATGCATCCATCATTTGCTAGTATCTAAGCCCTAGGAATTCTTCATGCCAAAAAGTAGAAGAGTTGTGAGACGAAAAGGAAGCCGTATAGAGAATACAATGACAAGATTTTATTGGCTTCAATTAATTTCAATGCACGACTTGGCCGAGAAACGAGTGGTGAATCCTAGTGTAATAGGTATTTGTATTTGTACGAGAAACATGCAACGGATTTACAATTACGTGTGGATTTTCTCATTCTATGTACTCACAAGACTCAGAAAATTTCAGTTTCAGACTGACGCTTACTCCGAGTATTATATTGCATATGGCTTTTGAATCTGAAGGAATTTCAGATGCTATGAAATCTTATTATTTAAATGTAACTTCGGTTAAGATAATTGAAGGGGAAAATTACCAGGATAACTCCAAGGGACCAAATATCACAACTTGAATCATAGCCTTCTTCAGCATGACCAAGAGCATGTCGAAGGACTTCTGGGGCTGCGTAGTGCAAGGTGAAGCAAGGTGTTTTCATTGTTTGCTCCTTCTCTGGCTTCAGTCGTGCAAACCCAAAGTCGACTATTTTGATTTCTGAGTCTTCACTTTGGTCAACAAATAAAAGGTTCTGGAAAGTCAAACATCATGGACTCAGTATCATTTACGATGTACATAAACATAATTGTGGTTTAAAAGAGGCTGGATATCAAAATATTGACACATGTTATACATAAAGATAAAGTCATACCTCTGGTTTAAGGTCCCGATGAACAACACTTTTGGAATGGAGATGATGTACAGCGCTCACGAGTTTACGCATGATTTGACTCGCTTCATCCTCTGTAAATCGCTCTTTCTTCCGGATCCTATCCAGCAGTTCACCACCTCTCAGTAGTTCTAAAACTATGTAAGTATGAGCCTGCGAGAAAACAAAAACAAAATGGCATTGAAAGATTGAGCACACATCTAATGTTTGTTATATTAGGATAAAATTATACTCCATTTAAAACAGTGTCTCAACATGTGAGCTCTAGAAACTAGCTCTGGTGTATAAAATGGAGGTCGGGGACTCCCCACAGCAAAAAATAACAGGCGTAGCAAAATCAACAACCCATACAATAGTAAACATAAACATGGATTCTCTCAGATTCCCATATACACACGCACTGGGAATATACAATCCAACAAAGTTGTATGACGGAGATGGAGTAAAAAAAATAATGATAGAAAAATCTTCACGTGCCTTCCCCAGCTCTGCATAGTAGTTTATGTTTACAACAGTATAATGAGTCTAGCTTAAGGACAGACTAAGGACGTTTCCAGAGACATAAAATGCGCAACTTGTATTTTGCGGATATTCCATCCTCTTATATTCACGAAATCGTTTAAATAATGACAAAAATTATTTACAGGATAGGATAACCCTTGAGGTCAATGGAATGGAATCCCCTATTATTACGAAACTAAATTAAGGATTTTCATAAACAACTTCGTTCTTTATTCACTCCATGCTAAAATCATATGTTTAATGGGAAAAACTTTGCATTTCACGGTCAAAAAAACATTTGCGATTTTATATCAAAACCCATGAAACGTACTTCATCGTAGAAGACTTGATGCATCCGGACGATATTAGGATGTGACTGACAAAGGCGCAAGAGAGCAACTTCTCTGGACGAATCTACTTTCCGACTAATAATCTTCACCGCAAACTCTTTGCCCGTTGATTTTTCCACGCATCGACGGCATACAGAGAAACTACCATCCCCTAAAATCCCAGCATTCACGTCCACATCGTAGGTCTCAAAAAACGGTGATTTCTGTAATATATAATTTTAAATAAGCCACCTCGTACAACAAAAAATTCCAATGTACATAAATAACTTAAAGCTAGCCCATAAAGAAAATAAATCCCACCATAAAGGATTATTCCCTCAAAGTCGTGGGATTATACGATGTAAAGTACAAGAATAAATGGGTTAGACAACTCACCGGAATCGGAGCGGAATTAATGAACTGTGAAGGCCTCAGAATCTCTTCACTAATGACGTTATCACTGAATAGTACGGACGGAGCAACATAAGAATAGCCCTGAAATTACAATACACACGTCATTGTAGATTCCACGCTATATTTAAGCGATACTCTCAAAACCATCACGACCATCTTCGTAGTCCAAGCCTTCAAAAACGTCTCTCAATAGAAAACTCACTTTAAATATTTTGTCGAAATTAGGTGGAACAATTGCAGGTGAATCAGTCGGGGTCATTTTTGTAAATTCTTCAGCAAAATTCGATACATCAAGTTCGTCTCGAATGTGGGGCACAAAGGGAGCTGGGATCCTTTTTTCCGCTAGATGAGCCCAGTTGAGTCCCTAAAGCGCAAATATTCACACAATTAAATTACATCTCCTTCACCCCACATGACTCTCCTTAAGTACACTCTACTTAAAAGTATTTCAATCCAAATAGTAGACATACATTAACTATTACTACATTTTGGACACGTAAAATATAAACCAAGAGGAAATTAGCATCTTCAGTGTAAATACTACATCTTTAATTACATACAAAAAGTGTAAGCCCCCATAATTGATCCGTGATAGTACTAGTTAATAGCTAGTTCAACGTTAAGCTGACAATACAATAAATCAACAACATACCTGAACCAATAGGCAAACTACAAATTACCACGTTCAACTTCTAAACGCCCTATTTCAAATAATCATGTCAAACCCAAGTAGTACCTTGAAGAATGGGTGTGACTTGATCTCTTCAGCATCTCTTGGGCCTCCACCTAGCCGTTGACGAGGATCTTTATTCAACAGTTTTGAGATGAAATCCTTCACATTAGGTGATAATTCTTCTGGAATCGGAGGTTCAATTTTCAGTATCCGTCTAAAAATAAATAGAAAATACCAATCATTTTCTAGTTCATAATTATTGTGCATTCCTTCAAGTCAAATTACCGTATTTATATTTCAACTTACCTAGAGATCTCTTGCTGTGTATTCTTTTCCCCCTCCACTGTAAAAGGTGACGCTCCAGTCAGAAGTTCATAAGTGAGTACACCTACACTCCACCAGTCCACAGCCTGTCGCCAAATAATTATTATCATCATTAGAAAAATGCCCATTATTCTATCACAAAACATTCATGTACAAATACATCACAATCAAAACAAGGTCTGCTATTTGAAAATACTCCTATGAACAATCATTTTTCCCCAGTCTACATCCACAAAATTACAAGTTTCCACTTGTCTAACAATAAGCCAAAAAATGTATTTCAGATTTATCCTATCCAAGAAGACAAAAAAATTGAATTCCATGCAACATTTGAATTTCATGAAAATGAAATGACAAACGATGAATCAAATATGAAAATCAAGGTGACACTTGACATCCTTTCTCATTT
>JAQFXU010004690.1:0-12981 GCA_034693705.1 Spatulosminthurus flaviceps | reverse complement strand
TTCCGGCATTATCAATTTTCCTGTAAAAACCGCACAGATTCGCCTCTAAGGTCAAACTATGGGGCATATGTAGCAAATAAGGGTCAAAATTTTTGCTCCAATGTTTTTTTCAACCCAAAAGTGCGTCAGAATGGTCTTGTGACATGGTTGATCTAAGATCATCCTTAATTCGCCTGAGTCTCGAAAAACTTCTCGTAGCACTTGCCGATCTAATAACAACAAGTAGAAGTAGTTTCAAGTATTTTCGAACTTGCGGAAACAATTTTTGCGCTTCCGTTAGTTACATTCGTGCTAAATGTTTTTATGATGTGAGATACTCTGCCCATGTAAGATATGCCTCCAGTTTTAATAAACGTTTCAGCATCGTATAAATTTTTTGCTCCCTCCCTCGTTACTTTCTTTATGGATGGACAAGAAAGGATCTCTGTAAGGGCTTTGCTATAATATTTAAAGGGTGCTTTTTACCTTCACTATTATTGTAGTACTTCGAATGATTAATGTTATTTGAAATTAAACAAAAATTACATACTTTGATGGCTCAAAAAGTGGGGGGGTCAAATGCATTGCGTGTCCCTCCCATGGTTCAAACTGGGGGGGGACGTTGTCCCTCCCAAGAGATACGTGGTTTCGCCCCTGATCACAACTGATACTACTGGTCGGGAATTGCATTGTGAGATATTCTAATCGGCGTTAAGGATAAACAAAAAAGCAGTTACCTTTTTGGCTCTGGAAAATAATAATAATAATTATTATATTATGATGATATTATTATGACAAGGGGAAATTCCTTAAAATGATCCAGAAAATGTCCCTCCAAAACGTGAAATTAATTCAATTTAGGTCGGATTTGTTACATTTGACAAAAGTGGTAGTAAACACTGGGGGATAATTCCGCTGCACTGATCAAGGTCAAGTAAAACTCGCGTTTTTCAAGTCACGCTCAAGTTCGGGTCAAGTGGAAGCAACCCAGAAATTGTACTTTTTCGAGACATATCCAAATTTATCTATACCTATGATCATGATTTTTTCACTCAAGTCAAGTTCGGGTTCAAGTTCGGAAGTATGTACTACTTGAAGAAAATTTCACAGTAAAGTTTAAATCAAAAAAAGTGACGAGTGTGTAATCAAATTAAAATTGAGTTTTTGTCAAAATTATGCCTATCTATTGGACAAAACTAGAAATTTGGTACAAGTTCAAGTCATGTTCAAATCAAATATTTTTATTTGAACCCTTGCGATAATGCTAATTAATATTTTGGTAGCGTTGGACAACATTTTCTCTTATAGAAAAATTCATAAGTTGGAAATGAATAAAAATTCGTATAATGGTTAAAAAGAATTTTCCAAAAAATTTCATGCCCAGATTTTACTAGTTTGAATTAAATTTATTCTCGCCTTGTACCTTGCGTGTTATACTGATTTAGCATGTTTGTACCATTATTTATGTAGTCTGCTCAGTTGCGTTCCTCATTGTGTTAGTAGAGCTCGACTCCATGTGATATTTTATTTTTTATATTTCCAAATTTTTAAGAAGATGAATTGTGCTTATTAATCCGGAAAAAATATGAATATCTGACACATTGACGATTAATAAATTAAAAAAGAATGTGTCGATATTTTGACTATACGGTAAAAACATTTTTGTGTCGAATCTCTTCACAAAACATTACGTCATGCCATCCTTCAAGTTTGTGTAGAAATGAAAAGATTATGGGATAAAACCAATAAAATGATTAAATAAAGTTGAATTATTTTTATATCATTTTGCCCATTCTACCTAATGACTAAATTAAAAGTAATTTTGACGAATACGGTAAGTACTTGTATTAATTTTAGGTAATACAGTAAAGAAGTCCAAGCTTGCCCCTTTTTAATTATTCCAACATTCAGTTTTTTCGTCACGTAGGTCAAACTGACAAGAAAAATTTTTTACATGTTTTGCTGTCCAAGACAAAATCTACAAAAATATTATTCTTACATTCCACCTTAATCCTGAAAGCTTTGGAATATTTCGGCGCCATTTGATTTATTCACATAAGTTTTTTATCCCGACATTTATGAAGGTGTATTGGTTCGACTACAGATTTAATGTTACGCCATTGTTTTAATGTATTCAAATCAATCTACGTGCTAAACGAAATTGGATTTTAATTTTTTGTTACAGTTGCACTGATTTTGAAAGGGATTTAAAAAGCAGAAGATCCCATGGTCAGAAAATTGGTTGAGTGAATCCATCTACTATTTTACAAGTTTGGCTTACATTCTGTGATTAAACCATTTTTGAACCATAATGATAAATTTTCTCAGAAATAAGTCAATCTTATTACTTGCACAAATCACTCGAAATTCACAAATAAAAATTAAATATTTGAATTTGTATTTTAACAATAATGTACCAACTACAAATGTACTGTCAATATATTTGGTACAGTACGCTTGGTCAGCTGCATGTAAGAGCTTGGTGGCTTGCAAGTGAAAGAATGAGTGGCGTTGAAATTTAGCATTTTTTTCTACGAACCTATCGTTATAGTGTGGAAGTTAAAATATTGAAGGGCAATAAATTACTATCTGTAACAAAATTAGGGGAATAATTTCTTGAAAGCTATTTTTGCTTTATTTATTGAGAAGTTGGTAAAAAACGAATTACTAAAAGAATCGATTTGAAAAAATGTTGAAATCAAATTATGTTTTAATTTTTGGACCTGTGGCTTATTTTTTGGAAAACTACTTAAACTCGGATATTGGCAGTTATTTGAGCCCGAGAAAAAAAAATTAGAAAAGTAAATTCTGCATTGATTAATATTCTCGAATAATCACTATAAAAAATTTACAATGCCATATACGATGTGTGTGAGGTGGGTGATGATTGTGTGAAACAATTTGCACACAAAAATTTCCCTTTCTCCATTTTAATAGCTACGGCAAGGGCGAATGACAAATTCTTTAGCCTGGGTTAAATATGGCGAGACAAGGCCCAAACTGGAGGCCCCGGAGCAAAAAGTAACCAACGGTATTGAAATTGGAAAAGTTTCAGAAAAATATGGGAATTTTTCATAAAGACAAAGGTTCTCACAGAATGTGCTTAAACGGTGTGGAAGCTTATTTTCTGTCCTCACTTTATATGCTTTTAGTCCCCATTAAGTAACTGATGGCATTCGGTCACATGTACATTTGTGCAAAAAAACAACTGGCGTTGAAACTTCAACTTGAGTTTAGAAAAGAATATGTATGAATTGAATGGTGAATCAATTTTCAAGCAATTTTTCTTAATCTTTTCTAAGTTTTATTGATTCCAGGCAGAGTTGAGCTCAAGTTCAAGTAAAACTCGCGTTTTTTAAGTCGCGTTCAAAAGTTCGGGTCAAGTTCAAGTAAGCCCGAAATTGTACCTTTTCTTTTTGGGTCATGTCCGAGTGCCATCTATACCTGACCATGATTTCATATCAAGTCAAGTTATCGTAAGCTGGGAAATATTACTTGGAGAAAATTTCAAGGTTAAGTTCAAGTCAAGAAAAGTGCCGAGTGCAATCAAATTAAAACAGTGTTCAAAATTACTCCTTTTAGACTGAAATAGAAAATTTGTACAAGTTGAAGTCTTGTACAAGATGTTTTTTTTACTTGAACCCAAAACTTGACATTGTAAAATACTTAAAAACCTGAACTTGAACTTGAAATAAAAGTACTTACAGCAAAATGTCAAGTTCAGGTTACATTCAAATATATAGGAAAGAACTATTAAGTCGAGGATTGGAATTTAATTTATGTCTTTTTTGTCCATTCAAATCCATACCAAACTATTACATAAACAAAGCATATGTTAAAATGAAGTTTTTTTCTTGTAAAGGTTCGACGTCAGTTAAATAATTTAGTACCCCGGAGGAAAAATTATGATGAGATATACAACCCAATTCAGTAAGGTTAAAGGAATCATGAAGTGTATAAAATCGGAGAGCATCAATTGTTAAGTCCTTCCGTAAATAAAAACATATTTACATCCTCCGTGAACATGTAATATTTTACGAATAAGTATGTTTGTAAGTTTGCTGTTGTGGGCAGATGTGAGCAAATTAAAATTGTCAGGCATTTTCCAAGGAACTCACTTTGACCGAATCATACTACTATGTAAATAATTTAAAGCTAGAAATTTTCTCAATTTGACACTACCCACTGATATTGAGGAAAATCATTAAATTATTTTCCAGGAAAATTGTTTACTATTTTGGTCTACCCAGTGTTCAAAAAAGTGGGCTACGTATTTATTACAGTACAGAGTACTAATTTATTTCAGAGTAGTACATTCCATTGATGAGGAATACACCAGAGAGGAAGTAAAACACTTTACCTACAGCGACCCTAGAACGTGAATTAAAGACAGCGTTGAGGTTACACAAATACTTGTTGCCTTTTCTTCTTATATTGACAATACATTTTCATGGTAAGGGAAAATTACCAAAATACGATGATATAAGATTTTGGTCATTTAACAAGATATTTAGCAAAATTGTCATATGATGAGATAATTTTGTATTTTGTTACTCGATAACAATCCTTTCAAGTGCTTAGGACCCAATTCTCAAAATTTTAAATTTTATTAATTTCAATTAAATTTTAAACTTGGGCAAATAAACCCAAGTGATTTAAGGCATATAAAAATACTATAAATCATACTGGTGAAATTTTTATCCTGGACGTTGGGCATACAATAAATTAAATTAACTAGGTGGTAATTTTGGAGACGTACATATTTGCGGATAGATACTGAGGTGCACACGACACTAGAAGTGGGGGTGACGCGTCAGGTTATTTTATAAAAGAATTTTGTCAACAATTAATATACTTTTACATTACATTTGTCTCCATAACTTTTCCTAATTATATTCGAAGCGTACCCCAACTATTATGACTCATACACACCTGTATAGAGCAGGCTATAAAGCAAGTAGGTTAAAATTCTAACGGCGTTGAGCCAACTCATTAGTGATGTTCTCTTATTTTAAATTGAAGAAATCCTCGCCGTAACTACCATAAAGTCCCTGGACTGTGTAGGCTCAACGCCGTTGGTTCTTTTGAGCCCATGTAATCGTCCACGTTAGTGAAGATAATTTCGCCCAATGAGTTGTGACCATGAGTGTGTAACACATGTTGAATAATTTGTATTCACGCATTGCATTTTCTACTACTTAGAACATTAATTAGGCCACATGACGCACGCAGGTGAGTCATGTGAATATGATGGTATCATGCTTTTTAAATGTGATCGGCAATGAGAAAAAACAATAAACTAGAAAAGACAAAGATGTGGAATCTCCTCCTTGTAAAAGGTTCTGAAACATTTGGGAAAGCTCTTGGAAAGCAGGACGGATTTCGGGATGAGGAGGCCAGAAGGTTCCCATAATTTTATAGCTGAAGAAAATAATAATTTGAAAAAATTATTATTATTTTTAAAACATCTACAGCTGAAAAGATGGGACATTTGATGCTTCGGGACCCACAAGATTAAATTTTATAACGTAGAATTTTTCAATAGTAAAGTGATAGATTTATTGTAAATACACATCTAGAATTTGAATACAATTTTAACAAGCAAAATGTTTTATGGACTTGTAATGTGTTTCGACGCCGTTTAAAAAATAAAGCGTAATAGGTGAAGAGAATGTTGTGAAGGTACATTTAAATTATCGTATTGCATATAGCGGGTGCGACAGGGACCACACGGGCTATGCCAAATGCCTTCCATGAACAACAAAAATTCTACATCCCAATACGAACTTTGGGACATTCCAGCTCGTGGAAATATTTTGTCTGAAAGCGTAGAAAAATTCTATTTGCTTTTCAAAGATTTTCAATAATGATTACGGCCTCAGTTTAAATTTTATTGTTAAAAAGAAAATAATTTTTTGCCTCCAATGTTTTGTAAAAATTTTTTAACATAGTAAAGTTTTAGCTTGAAGCTAAATTACGTAATATTTTAACAAAAAAAAAAGATTTTCATAATTAAATGAGTGATGAGGAATGAAAGAATAAAAAAAAATTGAAACTAGGAAAACCTCGACAAAAACCGAGGAAGGACAATCTTGAAATGTCACGAGCCTAAATAGTCACTTATTTTTGTTGCACGTCAACGCCGTTTAAATAATGAGGTATTGCAGGCTTAAGCCGATAAGTGAGTTACAAAAAACATTTGACAGGGCTTTTCTCATAACGAAAGGATTTAACCAAATTTTACAGCTTTGAATAAATTTATCCAAATAATTTTTATACGCTCATTATTTCGTGTCCTAATGAAATAATAATCTTGTTTAAATACAACGATGAACTTGAAATATCCGAACACTCAGAATCACACATGTAGATTATTATTCACACGCTTAAAAATGCCCATTTGTTCCACCATCATTATGTAGCAGGTAAGTTTAGGTTATTTTATACCAACAAAATAAATGGCACTGAGATATGGCAAGTTTTTCATCCACACTCATAAGTGACATTATTGCTTCTTTAAATTTGTTCATGGATCACTAGAAGCGTCGTATTGTAGAACTCAAAAATAAATGTACTCTGTTTCAATTTACAAGGAAAAGGGTTTCGAGCACGCTGTATTGGTATTCATTCTGTAAAGAGAGATTTTCCAACAAATTTTTATTGTCATATATTTCAGATTTTTTTGAAATTGAAGAAATTATGGTAAGTAAAGGATTTCGTCACATTTTCTTAGCTATTGTTGCTCCAGTTTCATTTCCGCAAGAAACAGTTGGACAATAAATTAAATGCTAATAAGCTACCAACTTTTGTTTCATTGGCAATAGTTTAACGTCCCATTGCAAATTATGCCCTTCTGCCTCAATTCTTTTCAGTTTTCTCCCCCGAACGATTTATTATGTACACAAGTGTAACCTTAAAATACGAATCTGACATTTTCAGGCATTCTTCTATAATTATTATTGGATCTTTACTCGCCTTTGCATTACTCACTATTGAGACTCAGAAACTTTCACATGTGCGGTGCAGTCATGTGGAGCAATAATTTATTAATATTGTTCTAAAAGGCGTGGAAGCGAGATAAATTTTTGTGAAAATTTATCCTTCCAGTGCAGTGTGGGAATTTTGCTCATTATTTTGAATCCAAGCGTTAGGAATTCAAATAAGTAAACGAGATATCTGGAAATCAAAAAAAATTGTAGCATGTTGGACAGTCCAATATAATATTCGGCCCGCAAAGTGGCTAATTTTTTTTTTCCAAAACAATCTAACCAAAAAATTGACCGATGCAACCATCAAAATTATGGACCAACGTGATAATTCGCTGAACGCAGTCAGCGAGTGTGAATGTTTAAAAACATACAAAAGTGGGGTTGAATCAAACATTTTGGATGAAGATGAAATAATTTGTTGCATGGACAATAATTAGTCTGGAATAATTACTACGCTTCGTGTGATTAAAAAAAACAAAGATTTATAGGACAAGAGTTGGAAAAACAACACTTACGCTTACATAAATAGGTGGAATGAGAAAAAAAAATATCAAGCTACTTCAAGCTTAGTTATTTATTTCCATTTTTCCTGTGCTGTGTCTATTTTTGTACGATATATAGCCCCGTAAAATATTAATTGCCTCAAGTATCTGTCAAGTAAGGTTATAAAATTAATAAATAAAATGCCAACTGGCATTGAAATTTGACAAGTTACTCCAAGCCAAAAGGTTCTCACGGCTTGTCTTGCCTTTGAACATGTTTTATCTTTCTTTTACAATGTAATTTGCATTACTCAATTTTTAAGCGTTGTGTATTTGGCGTAGCATATGCTGATATAATTTGTGGTCAGTCATGAGCACACGGTTTCACTAGTGTATTTACTATCAGCAAGACACGACAATTACCTACCTATATTGCTCTTACAATTTTAAGCAAATAAAACAAATGGCGTAGCAATATTGCAAATCGTTTTGAATTAAAAATGAATTTAAAAATAATTGTCTTAACCATTTTTACTTGGACTACAAAATATCTCTTTTTTGGGCTCACATATAGATCATAATTTTTCATACACTACCTCTAGATCCGGTTCAGAAGGAATAGGATTTTTACAATAATAATTGCGAATAATAACAAAATGTTCTTAGTGTTGCGGGTTTAAGCTGCAGTTGGGAGGTCTCAACGCCGCTTGTTTTTATGTTAGCAGCCAGACCAGGTTTTGTTGTAAAGAAGTAAAGTAACATGTAAAGTACACATGTACCACACGGAGGAATTTTTGCAGGTGGAATGATATTACGTTTTCTAAAAATCTGTTTGCTGAATTAAAATAATTTTTTTCTAATTATTTTTTAAATTGACGATTTTAAATGGCAAATATTTATTAGGTTTTAAGCTTTCTTTAAGCCTAAAATTATATGAAAATTACAAACGGATTCTATCTATATTTTTTGAGGAGTACGATGGCTATAAAGTCTAAACTCCGCTTCACATAATAATATAAGATGATTGATAAAATAAAGATTTTTTTGAAATTAAGAAGAATTCTCACAAAAGTGAATTCTCAGAGACTCACAATTAAATTAATTGTGTGTTTCCGCTGTGTCTGGATTTATTATTGAATATGACTTGTAATGTATTTGGACGCCGATTAAAAAATAAAGCGCAATATACATAGAACTATTTCATTTGGGGATTTGAGCAGCTTGTTCAAAATCATTTAAACAAGGCGTGATAGGAACTAACGGGGCTGTGAAATAACTTAAAAACAAGAAGAATTCCACAGCACAACACGAACCTTTGGACATTCCAGCACGTGGAAATATATTGTCTGAAAGCGTAGAAAAAGTCCATTTGCTTTTCTAAGATTTTGCAATAATTAGTATTACTTCCATTGAAATTTCATTGTGAAAAATAAATTCATTTTTATGCTTGCAAGCTTTAAGAAAAAATTTAACACAGCAAAGTTTTAGCTTTAAGCTAAATCAATTAAAATTTGGACGAAAATATAAAGATTTTCATAATAATTGAATGATTTATGAGGAATGAAAGAAAATGCATGTTTCTTAAAACAGGAAAAGCTAGGACGCAAAATCTTCAAATGTCACGAGCCAAAATAGTCATTCATTTTTGTTGCATTTCAACACCGTTTAAATAATGAAGTATTGCAGGTTTCGGTGCTCATTGGAGATGACATGAAATTCTATTATCCGACCAAGCCTCACTCTTAAGGCCAAAATCTCGATGCTAAAAATAACTGTTGTGCACAATTCTTTTCGTACTTTATGGTTAGATGCGTGTTTTTGAAAAATATTAGTACTCTGCCCGCATAGCTTAAGCTCCGATGGGGCAGTGTATGAGTTTCTTAAGCACAGAGATGAATGGGGGACAGTTTTCTTTATTTTAGCCCTGTTTTAAAAATGGATGAACCCATTAACAAAAAACCGCTTTTCCAGAAAAATCACCATTATTATTTTCTCTACAAAATCCAATTTTCACCAAAGTGCTACAACACCCAACTCTTTACTGCCTGACTCCATGAAATAATGCTGTCCAGCGTTCAAGCAATGTTAAGAAATTCCTCATGCCCGGCCAATGTGGCTCCTATGGTAAACAAAGGAAGTCAGTATTTGGTCAAAAGTTGGAGATTAGCATAAGGCTTTGGAAAAAAATTTACATTGCTTCAAAAAGCAAATTTCATTTGGTCGTAATGAAGGGCCGCCAAAATTGTCAAAAACGCCGTTGTGCCCGCAAGCAAAGTGATTTTAACAAATTTATTAAAACAATCACCCACTTGTGCTGACTATCAGGACAAATTAGGTTATTATTTGAGAATATTAATTAGTCCGCGTATTAACCAAAAATCAATTTATTTACTTTCTGGTTCGAAATAGGAAACGTTTTTTTAAATGACAGTGTATTTAACGAATTGGATCAAAGGGATGTTTTGGATACATTCCTGGAATTCCAATATCACTGGGCCTCCAATTTTCCATGTTGTACAGAAAATGATGATCTTCTGAAAATTATGATGTTTCGAAGTATTCCATAATTTTTATCAAATTCCAATCACAACAAACCCATGAAATGTAATACTCGCCATGTAATTTTCAAAACTACAATCTTCGCTTAAAAAACATCACTGTAATTTACTGGAAAATTAAGAGAAGCAATTTATGATTTTTGACCGGCATTACTGAAATTTTAAGGGATTTTGGTGTTATCCTGCAAAGTATTGTATTAGTAGCCCTTTATGAAGGGACATACTCAATCAAGTGAAAAAGTACACTTTCCACAAATATATCGGCCAAAACACTTTAAAGAAATAAATTAACCGGCGTCGAAATATTTCAAACCATTTAGATTTAAAAATGATTTTAAAGATTTTTACTTGACGTTTGGGTCACATCGATCATATTTTTTTTCTACCTAGACCCGGTTAATTAGGAGCATGATTTTTACAATAATCGCGGATAATAACAAAATGCTCTTATGTACTATTGTGAGTTTCAGCTACAGTTGTGGGGTCTCAACGCCGTTTGTTTTTTGCACACCCCGAGACCTGAGTTGACGCGATCAGTTTTGGATGAAATCAAAAATCTATGGCACACATTGTTATCAATTCACTCTCATACGATTTTACGCTTTAAAGAAAAATCTGTTTGCTCATATTCCAATTTTATTTTTTTTTTAATTTTTTTTAAATTGACGACTTTAAATGACAAATGATATTTTTTTCAGCTCTTTTAACTAAATTATTCTTGCTATTGTGTCTTTAAGTTTGCAAACCAAAATTTGGATAAAGCAATTCCTCCCGAAAGCCCCGAATCTGGGGATCTTAGCTTATATAGGAATTTTTTCAATATTTTTCCGGACCTTACCAAGCACTCAGAACGTGAGGAAAAATATTTTGGGCAAATCCTGCACCCTCTGATAAAGTTGATCCTAATGAAAATTGACACTGCACATCAATAATAAAAGCATAAAACCCAGGGGGAAACGAGGGCATGGAGTTTTTAATAAATTAAAACACCTGTACCTTTGTGGATTTACGTGCCACAGGAACGATGTAGGACAATTTAGAAAGCCCAAAAAAATATCTTTCAAAATAGGTATTCCTCATGCTTTTACTAGATCAGAGCTGCAGGCAAGTATCGAATATTACCCGAAAAATACCCGTCGGGTCGGGTTCGGATCGAGTACGGGTAGCAAAAATAATAATACATGAACTTCGAGTAGAGTACAGGTACCTTGTGGATCCGAACTTGAATGTCAAGTCGGGTAGTCGTCAGGTTCGAGTACAACTAAAATACCCGAGCCAATCTTCGAGTACGAGTTCGGGTCGAAGCAAGCGCAATACCTGAACCCAAACTTTAAAACTTCGGGTATTTTACGAGTATTTCCTAGCAACTTTTGTGCTTAGAATACACGTGACAGGAACATGTAAAACGTTCGAAATTACAAACAGCACGTTTTTTAAGCATTCAACAAATTAATTGTTACTTCTCGTACATTAGCTATAGCTTATATTTGATAGGTTGTACAGAAAAATTATTTTTTTATTGAATCGAATAATTTGTATTTTCTGAAAAATACCCGAAAGTCAGGTTCGGGTTCAAGTACGGGTAGGTAATCGGGTCGGGTATTACTAGGATCCGTACTCGAGTATTATCTCAGGTTCGGATAGCTAGATTATACCCGATACTTAATACTCGAACCTTCAAATACTGCCTCTTACCCGAAGCTTCAAGTGCGAATCCATAAATAATTTTACTTGAATGTTCGGGTTCGGGTCGGGTACGAGTACGGATCCTCAATTTTTTATACTTGCCTGCAGCTGTGGCTTTTACGATAAGGAACAAAAAAGTTACCGCCGGATTTTGTGATGTCATCATCAAATAGCGGCTAAATCAAGGCCCACGCAGAAAAATGGGTGTGCCCATTCGAAAGATCTCTGAAAGAGCTTTCCAAAGAGTATTGGTTCATTGAAATCGGAGGTGATCATAAGAAGAGGCTCCATTGTAAGTACTAAAAAATCCTTCGTTTGGAGCAAACCTTCTCTATTTTCACATAGCTGCTTCTCAAAAAACTTTTTGGAAATGTTGAAAAATCTGTTTTATTTTGTGAATTTAAAATTAGCTATTATATTTATAAATGACTATTACAACAAGCGAAACTCCACTCTTTATTATATCAGTAAAAATAATATGGAATTATTATTGTTGAGATGTCCTAAATATCATCAAAATATTACTTAAAAATTTTGAAATCCTGCTGCGAACACCAATATGTACAAAGCCTTATCTTTTGTATTTCAGGATCTCTTAAACTCTTATTTCATCTAATGGAAAACTGCTGTTGATCTCGCGTTGAAACCGAATAATTAAATTATAAATAAAACAAACGGTGTTGAAGTATGTCAAGAAATCGATTGGTTTAATTGGGTAACGATTAGCCTCAATTTAGAAGAAAAACAGTTTTCTCATTTGCAAAAAATATGAAAAAAGGATACAGAGTTCCTTGAAGGTTTTTCATGGTGATAAAAATGTGACAGGATGTGCAGCAAACAATAGAATTATTTTGATAAGGCTCGACGCCAAGTGATATTTTATTTGATATATTATCTGGCGTGCTCACAAGTTGAAGGGAAAAAGTAGCTGGCAGAAACTAATATGGAGAAATCACTCTGCTGTAATTACTCGTTAACCGTTGTGAGTCACAAACTTTCACATCCGTGTGAAATTACGTTAATTAATGTTTTTATTGAAAAACAGGATTTATCATAATTTTTTTTCCTTTAAATCATGTCAATTGGCTGAGCCATAAAATCTGAATTATCAATTATTGTGCAGGAAACGTTTAGGCCATTTGGAATTTTTCTGACTTCTTTATAGTTTTGTCAAATAGCTAATCGTGTTCACGTCTTCTTTCTGGATATACATATCGTCGCTGGAGAAGCAAAGTGGTCTAATGCACGAATTGCTTAAAAGCAAACTGAAATAACCACCATCATATC
>JAQFXU010004689.1:0-12981 GCA_034693705.1 Spatulosminthurus flaviceps | reverse complement strand
AAATTTATTTTAAGAAGGCCATTACCTCCTTTTCCTTTAACATATTTATCATGTATTTGTTAACTGCACAAGTTAACTTGACTCTATCGTAGAATTCATGACGCCTATAATACTCCACAAGACATTTGATATCGGAAAATGTTTTGTTGCCCACTACTAAAGTTGTACCAATTTCTCGAATACGACAATGCTTTACAGAGTTGAAGTGCCTAAGCAATATTTTCACATTTAAAAATTATTCTCATGAAACTTCAACGACGATGTCATATAAATGTGTACATTAGTACATTTTTACCGAAATGAAACAACCATTTGAAGATTATTCAAAGTGTGAGTATATCGAACTAAGAAGGCTCCATCAATGGTAATTTTAGTAAGAACTGAGTCCGCATTTGCCCTGTTCATATCTCCATGAAACCATTCCTCTTCGTCGTGTTTACGAGGGATGGGAATAGGTAGAGTGAGCTTCGGGAGCTCTATATCCTTCAAAGATTATGTAATAATTAAGCCAAGTCTATCCAGAACTTAATTAATATTTTTTGAGACAAAGGCCCGAAAACACTGAAAAAAATAAATTTGGAGATAAAGTAGTTACAAACGAGACTGCGAAACCATTTACCCCCGAAATGAAAGGATTATTTTGGTAGTAGCACACCAAGGAGAAAATACTGTTGAAAGTGATAGATTCTTTCGGTTGATTTTCAAGACAATATTCTTTCAACTGACCATGTCCATCGCTTTTGCTAATTATCCGGCAGTTGACAGGTCTGTCATCGTATCTATAGAACACATTGGGTGATAATATTAATGGTAAGGGTTAAAATGCTTTTAATTTTAATTTGTTCCACAATTTAAAATTACAATAAACAAATAACGTAGGTTCCCGGGTTGGCTGTGCCTTCCCTAACCAAAAATGCTCCTTGTACATTAAACTTCAATGCTCGATCTTCTCCTTCCTTAGCATCAAGTAATCCATGATACCATTTTTCGTAGAGATGCAGTTGCTTCGAATATATCTATAAAAAACATTGATTTTCCTGATTTTAACATTTATGAAATATTGCAAAAATGTTTTTGTTACTCTTCAACGTTAGAAGTTAGATGTGTCATTTAAATGTTGAACCACATGACTGAAATTCGTGCGCGGACCATTTATTGACAATTTATTGAATTAACTGCAAAGCTTTACTTTTTCGTTTTGACTGCTTTTGTTATTGATGGAATCCTGCCCGACCGTATTAATTTGTGTGTAGTTTAATCGCTTCGAATCGAGAGAAAAAACATAGGGTTGCCACTTTCCATTTCTATTCTGAATAAAAACTTCCCCACAGTGTATGCTTGGCGACGCTACATCCGATCCACGCTTGTAAAAGGATTCCTTATGGTCATCAGGGGATTTTGCAAGTTTGCATTTAAGAAGAATTTTCCCTTTTAAGTCTTCAGGAGATGGTAATTTGGAGGCTAGCGAATGACCATTATTACGAGTGTCTGGCCGATACAACATACTACCAAAGACTTCTAGCAACTTCTGAGCCATGACTTTCTGCTGTTTCACGTCACAATGGTTTTCAATGCTCAATATCACAGGGTACCTGACAAATAATTACACAGCAATGCTCAAATAGGTTCCTTCCATCCATAGGAAATGATTGTTGTCAAATACAAAATACGAAGCTTATTTACTGCGATGTAGCAAACGCATGTTCCTTAATCGCTTCAATGACATCCTTAAAACGGATTTTGGTAGTTCGTGTCCTTCCATGGTAAATAATAGGGTTTCCGTCTTTACCGTCCCAACAGTCTAATTCTAGACACCGACACCCCAATCTTAAGCAACGGACGTAAGCATCCACGGATGATTCCGAAGTTAGTTGGTTGCCTGTCAAATACCTAAAATATTTTTGAAAATTTTAATCCAGGTGTGGACTAACAAAATAAAATGTACTACGAATTGCAAGCTTTTAACGGAAGATACATACGTATTGTGTGATGATGAAATCCAGTAATGAGAAATCGGGTGAGACATATCTTGGAACGGAATGTCCGGATTCCAAATCGTATTTTGTTTTGAGAACAAATAATCAACAGCCACTTCATCAGTAATCAGCTGATTTTCATCCAACTACCAAGCAATACAACTTATGTTAAAGTCAGTGTTGAGGAAAGAGGATATTATGTAAGACTACATAATACACAATAAGGCTGAGGATCCAGTCAATTTTGATACTGGACACTCAAGATTTGAGAAAACATTTCCCAGTCAAAGTTACTGAATAATCCAGTTTGCCAGTTTTTCTGAAATTTACCACTCCTTTAATTATACATAAATAGCATACTACTAAAAACTTGGGCAACATGCCCTTTCCAAATAATAACTGGAACACGTTTTGGGACTCTAAACCAATCAAAAGTGACGTTTTCTAAATTAGAGGTACATTTTGTATTAGGAAGGTCTAGTTTAAAACTCGAAACTCAACGATTTTTCTGAGGACCCCTTTCGCGTTGTCACTTTTAAAACTGGTTACGCCGAGTACGAGTTAAGGCACACTCAGTGTCTTACTTGCTTGGAGCCTCAGCTTTGATACACAATACTAATACTCAAAACTCATTACAAATCGTCCAGCTATAAATTTAAAACCCCTAAAAAGTAAAAACTTCATTTGAATTTAATGTAAATTCCAGTTCCTAGTTCAAGTGTTTCATATTTTGTACAGAATAACTGGAATTTCGAATATTGAGTCCAGCTTAAGAGCTTATGTTTATTAAATATGTAAATCAAGAAGGACTTGTGGACATCACTTACTCCTGCAGTCGAGCTGGTGGTGCCTGGTTTCAAATCTTTATCCATAAGAAATTTCAGCCATTGAGACAAGTCCCGTTCCCCTTGGATTGTAATTAAAAAATTTTCCATTCCGTTTGAAGTCAAGCCTATCAGCTCACAAAAGGGGCGGAAGCAATCCGTAAATATCTGTGATGTTTAAAAATTATTTAATGAAATCATTACATGTAATAACTGGCCTGCCGTTTGCCTTCAAAATGCTACAATGGCCACCAGGCAAAATCAGAATAATTTTAATGGAATTCATTAAATTCTCACAAATGTGATATAATTTCCCCTATTTTAAAATAATATCGTATATTTACTATGTGTGATATGAGACATTATATGGGCTACATACACTTCTTAATTAATTATGATTTCAGTGGTGAACCACCTCACAATAGCAACACAGCTATTTGGATTTGTTTGGTTGAACCTTTTCATTCTTTTTAAGCTGCAGTAAATACGATACTTTTACCCAGTAAATATAAGTAATTAAAATATTCTAACCTGTTGATTGTGCAACCAGGATTTGACGAGATGGTAAAATTCATCGAAATTAATAAATCCGTTTACACACCTTTCCTGAAACTGTTGCTGAAGTTGAACACTCGAAATAGGATAGCCCACTTTCAATGTGAATGCTTTCAATGCATCAAATGTCACTCTATATTAAATTGCATAACTGAATTTCACATTCACAAATTTTATTGTATTAATTCACACGTATTGATTTTCATATTGATTAAACTATAAAGAGTTTTTGCCTTTTCCAATCATCCTGAATGGAATAAAATTTGCGTAGAATCCAGTATTCTAGTGTGGCTCGGTATGACAATTCCAAAGTGTACTTTACCACGTTTTGAAGGGCCGACTCCAACAACTGAACCTGATCGGTTGATGAGCCTGGGATTTAAATTGTTAATATAAAGTATTGTTAATAATTAAATTCATACTAATAATGAGAATAACTACTAGTTTACCGATTAAAGTCAGTGACGAAAGAACAAACTCTGCTCCATAAAAAATGGTTAAACAATTAACACAGTCGGATTTCCTGATGCTACATCTATGCATTTTTAAGGCTGCTTTTTTACCCCTCCGAATTTCTTTGATACTGCAGATATTTACTGTAAAAAATGAAATCTTTTATCAAATATTATCTTACATTCAAAACTTATAAATAAAATATTTCTGGACTCACTGGACTTGTCCTTGAACCTTGTGCCTTCTTGATTGCCATTTATGAGAAAAAATTCTAACTGTCGTGTTAGTTTATTAAGTTCAACAGTAACTCTATCTGGTTGGTTGGAATTTTCCAAATAGCGTAAAAATGTTGGATCAAAATTTTCAAAAGCAGCGAAGCTTTCTGTCGTCCCAATGGTCTTCCAAATCCTGCTCTCCATTTTAAGGGCTGAGGACTACTGAATATAATTTCATAAAGACAGGAAAATATTAGTTGAAAGTTGTGAAAAGAGATAGGGTAGATATACTTATGACAAATGCTGCGGTTTCTAAAACTTGAGTACACTATCTTTTTGTACGCAAACTTGTCCTTGTCCTTATGGTCATATGGACATTTTAGAATGCTATAAAATGTTATCATGCTGCGTGGACTCCTTTTCTTGGAATTCTGAACTGTAATTCGTGTTTATTTGCGAAATTCAATAACTGCGATAATATTTGGAAGACTTTTTTTCTAGGGTTGTATTCCAAGTTCATAAATTTCCATGTTTATATTTACCTATTATATTATACCTATTATGCCACAGTATTTATCTTATTACCGACAAAAGTGGTAAAAATTTCTGGGAATGAATGCAACTGATTAAGTTTAGCCGGAAGAATTTGCGAACCAGGCAAACAGTTAACACGAAACCCCTGAATAATAGAATTTTGTTTAAAATATGTAAGAACATCTCCTACTACAATAATAGGGAGACGTTCAAACATATATTATTTTGAACAAAATTCGAGAATTCGGGGGTACATGAAAACTCATTTTTTTTGTTTTTATACTAGTAAATGCAGATATCGTAAACACATTTACTGATTCAAGAAAACATTTACCGATTAAAATATAATATGATAACCGAGAAGAACAAATGGATAAACTAGTAACGACATTCCATATTTTTACGAAGATGAGTTTTTCTGACTCGCAAGAAGCAAAATATTCAACTTTTGAATGATTTGCTTGTGCAAAAAAAGCAAGCTCGTATTAGCGAGTATTTTGAAGTTTCTGAAAGATTGCATTTTTAGCTTTCACATTAACTGCACTCACATGATTTTTTACTCCTACAAATATTTGAAAACTGGAATCCTAAGTATGAACTACTTACTACTTTATGAGTAGTTACCCTTTAAGAGGGTATAAAAGGCTGAACATTGGACTACCTTTATCAGTCTTCCCCGGGATGCCGAGGGAAGAGGACCTGGGATGATCCCCAGGTCCAGGAGAGCCTCGCCCTTGTAAAGAGGTTCATAAGGGCCTCGCCAGGGTAGAGAAGTCCAGGTCGGCCGCCCAGCAGAGACGACCAGGAGAGGGCACCAGGATAGCCTACTCCAAGCGGACCTGTCATGAGCTCCAGGTCTATGAGGGCCACTCAGCAGAGGAGACCAGACGGAGGAGGGCCTCGCCTAGACGAAGGTGCAGGAGAGCCTCGCCGGTAGAGTGGTCCAGGATGGTCTCGCAGGGGACGGAGGTCCAGTAGGGTCTCGCCGGTAGAGGTCCGGGGAGGCCTCACCGGGACAAAGGATCAGGAGCGCCTCGCTGGTTGAGGCCCAAGCTCCACCGGTAGAGGTCCGGGAAGGTCTTATCGGGACGAAGGTCCAGGAGCGCCTCGCCGGGACAGTGGACCGGGAGATAATCCTTTTATTATTGTTTTGATTACAAAGGATAGGTTTTATGATTATTATTTTTCTTCGCGCATCCTCGTACTGCATTTTTGCCTGAACTTTTTTCCCTATCGTTGTGCCTTACTATCTGTCTCTCCTTCTCTCTCTGCAAAGGAGATCAGGTCCTGCGGAGTAGCCTTGCTTAAGAAGGGTGTCAAACCCGGCCTGAAGAAGCCCGGGAGAGGACTCCTTCGTTATGCGGGCAGAAGCGTAACTGTTGTCCTTAAACACTGATTTGGAGAACATGTATAAAGTTAAAATAATAATGATAAAATAAGCTTCACGTTTAAATGGTAGTACATATTCCAGATATGATACATGATGGTTTTGAGAAAATCGTTTTAATGTAATACTCGTTTATTTTAACGTCCTAATAATTTTTGTTTCCTTCTTTTATACATTATAAGTTATCATCTTCACTTTCTATTACATCCAGTCGAACAAGTAAAACAGAAATTAATTCGTCTCCATATTTACTCAATAACTGAACACTCCTGTAGCCCTTGCGCAGACACCGAACCTTGAAATATAATTACAGTTAATCATTACTTATTAATGTCGCACAACAATTTTATTATTCTGTAACGTAAAATTACAAGTCTTACCGGAAATGTTGCTTGGCCAATGAAGCAGGAATCATTAAAGGAATCTTTGTCGTAAACCACAAACCGTACGAGCGCTAGATCCGGGTTCGAAACTTTAAATGTAAAACGTTGGTTCCAATAGGGGCAGAAACCATTGTCCACTGGAAATCGGAACATAAGAAAAAATAAGGCAACCCGTAAAATAGCATCCATGCAAACACATGTATTTGACACTTGAATCTGAAGTCGGGTCAAAGGCGTGTCAATGTATTCCTACATTTGCTCATCGCTATATTGTAGTTTGGGAGATTGCACATATCAGAGACGAAAATTTAAGTATTAATTAGACAAACGATTTGATTATTTTCAAATCAGAACTGCAACGTCGAGGATCCATCTATATTTTGTTTAAATCGGTCAGAAATTCGAAATTCAGCTAAGCATTTAAAATTTGTTTGCATCGATCAAAATATCTGCCGCAGAGGTGATAAGTTCGATGCTGTCCTTCTCATTCGGTTTACATAGATGAGGTCATAAGTTTTGTCGTCAAATGAATGCCAGTGACTCTCAACCACAGCACAGTTGTCTATCATTAAGTACCGTTTCCCCATCCTTGCAACAGAAATAACAGAATAGGTTATGGAAAAAAATTACTAGCTGCATGTGCTATCGTCCTTTGAGGATGCATATCGAAATCTGCACCCAAAATTTCAACCTCTACGACAGGATCATTGGCGGGTTTATGTCCTGGCTTCAACAGGTTTCGCGCAGATATTATCTGTCAAAAAACGTTAAATTTTTAAAATGAAAGGTTAACATTATTTAGAACTAATAACACTTAAATCCCAATTTTCAAATGACAGTAAAGTTTGTTACTTCCTCGGTCTATGTATTTGAGTACCGTTATATTTAGGATCATGGGCTTGATTCCAAGATTTTCCAGAATTTCGTAATCATTAGGGTTGAACTTGCTGCCATCAATCATATAGTCTGGTTTGAGAACGTAACCACAACTGTTGTGCTGTCGAAATTTGCCCAAATTTGCTTGCACCCATTTGTCTAAAATATAAATACAAAATGATATTCCCATGAGGTAGATAAAATATCCATAAAATATAGACATTTAAAAAGGATCTAAATTAATATGCATAAATGTATGACCTGGAGTTTGAAAATTCAGTGACACCAATTGGCAACCAGTGTTCCACATCAGTAAGGGACAGAAGTTGGAGGAGCTGATTCTTTTTAGGGATGGATAAACTCTGCACAGTTGAGTCTACGGAGTAAATTCCATGATTTAAAAGTATTATTATTTGCATAAACTGGGACTTACTGATTTATGGAAAAAACAAAAAGTTTAACAAACCGAATTTATTTCACAAAACTGAGCTGGCATTGAGTCCAGTGCCAGAAGATTATTAACGACATATTCACTGTAGCTGGAAATTTCATTTGATGTTACAATAATGGCATCTTGTTGTTTCAGACATTTTGCGTGCGAAACGGTTGAAAAATAAATGAGATTTGTCAATTCATCGCTGGCTTTACTTCTTTTAATACTCTTGCCCATGGGTCTGAATATTGTTGGGACCATTCTTCGGAGCGAGTGCTAAAAGCAGCAGAAAATCATATAATTGTGTGAAAGAAATTTTGGTCCATCAGATCAAAATTTTTACCAATCGATCAAACTTTTAAGCAACTATGCCTAAGCAACGACTAAATTTTTATTCACGCTTTAATAATTTTAACCCAAATGTCATACGCTACGTAAAGCCAGCACATAAGCAATTTATGAATTAACATCCTTTAAACGTATCGTTACCCAATTTTTGAAAGGAGTTTCATCTTCCTCTCGTCGTTGAAGTTGATCATAACATTTATTAATTTTTTCTTTCCATTCCTTCGCCTCCTTCTCGGTCTTTACAGCTGCCCTAAATGGTATTTGAGATTCGCGTATTTCTAAAACAAAAGGGTAGTCCTTGTGTTTGTTCCCAACAATTTCCACCGGCCCCAAACCAACCGAGCCCTCATCGAATCTGACATATTTCATCTCGTATTTATCAATCACCCTAACAAAATTAGGGTAAAAAGCTTTTTGCAACTGACTCCCTAGGTCCCCAATCCATAGCTCATGTTCCTCTTCTCTGAGAACATTCGTTATAATGTCACCTGCCTTAAATGACAACATATTTGGGTTGTCACCGGGCGCTTGAAATGAACGAAGGGCTTCAACAGATAATGTCTAAATAAAAGATACATACAAGTAGATGAATATTAATGGATATTTTAAGATTTGAAAAAATAATAAGTTGCTTTAATTATTCAAGCCATAAATAACTAACCAACTCATCTGCATTAGCAGTATATATGTAGCCAGAATCACATTCACAAATAGCAGAGCCCTACAAGATTAGTACATATTAGTTTTGTATCCACCCGAAATGCTCTTGAGTACCGACAAATAAATTATTACAGGTTCTACGTCGCTAGCCATCGCCATTCTATACAAGTTTTGATTCACAGGGTGCTCTAATTTAACTCCTCTGTAGAACGCATGTCTCCGGTAATATTCTACAAGACGAATGATGTCGGGAAATGTCTTGCTGCTTACAACCAATGACGAGCCAACTTCTCGGATCCGACAGTGCTTGATAATATTGTTGAAGCTAAAAACCACACTCAGATTTAAAATAACTACTCAAATCTAAATGTGAATCCCTCAAATTTTAATATTTTTACCGGAATGAGATAACCATAGGAAGATTTACTAAGGTGCGGGAGTATCGAACTAAAAATGTCCCGCTTATTACAATCTTTGAGAGAATCGAATCAGCGGTTTGCCTATCCATACTTTCGTAAAACCATTCCTGGTCATGGTAGTCTTGTGGTAGTGGAATGGCCATTGTAAGTTTAGAGATTTCCGTGTCCTTTTGAATCAAAACGACGACACATAAAATTTAAAATGATAATTAAACCCATAAAAATATTTTTTTTTAAAGTACTATTAGGATTTTCCGGGCCTTATTTTTACCCCAATAATTAATGGATTATTTTGGTAGTGACAAACTAACGAAAAAATGCTACAGAATAATTCCTCAGGTTTCGGGCCTCCAGCCACGTAAAAAGCCTTGCGACTATTTTCTAACGGTTTTGGGATGATTCTACAATTAACTGGTGTATTGTTGTACCTAAAGGTGGAAGAAAAAAGTCTTCGATTTTGAAAATTCAGCATTTGAATTGAAGCAACGTCACATTTAAATGTAAAAAAATTAAAATGAACTTACAGAAAACATATAACGAAGTTTCCAGGTTTCCTATTGCTGTCTCGAACTAAGAAAGCTCCCTCCACATTAAATTTCGCTACCCTCGCGTCACCTTCCTTTACATCAAGCATTCCATGGTACCATCTTTCATGTGTATGTAACTGCTCGGAAAATATCTGTGAATTTGAAAAACAAATGTTCCATAAATTATTCATACGTTCAAAAAAATATTAATTAGTTGTTGTACACAAATAAAAAATATTATAATTAATTATTTGTAGTAGAAAGAAAATAGAATACCGTCGGTGACTCAGATTTTTTCTCGCTTCGACTTCTCACGTAGCTGTTACCAGATCCATATTTGGCGGGAATCTGAGTATACAATAAATTCATTGGGTTGAGGGCAAAAAAGTATGGCTCCCAGTTCCCCTCTTTATTTTGTATGTACATCTCGCCACAATGAGTATTGTGAAATGAATCTGTAGTTTCCCATTTTGCTGCAGATACACCGACCACGACATTTTCACATTTGGGAAGTTTGCACTTAAGAAGAATTTTTTCTTTTAAAATTTCTGGGGAAGGGAGCCTCGTTTCGCCAGGCTCGGTTGTGTACAACATGCTACCAAATATTTC
Organism: Spatulosminthurus flaviceps; assembly: GCA_034693705.1. Lineage (NCBI taxonomy): Eukaryota > Metazoa > Arthropoda > Collembola > Symphypleona > Sminthuridae > Spatulosminthurus > Spatulosminthurus flaviceps. Next base: position 2,782 of record JAQFXU010004689.1, on the reverse strand, counting down.
TGCCATGTCTTTAGCCATAAGTTTCTGTTGCTTCACTGAGCAATGATTTTCAATGCTTAGTATTACAGGATATCTGTGTTAAGATATATCAATGTTACTACGTTTATGTATTTTGTCATATGAGTTACAATCAGGGGACAAAAATATTACTTGGATGTAGCAAACGCGTGGTCTTTGATGGCTTGAATGACATTTCGAAACGATATTTTGGTTGTGCGTGTGTAACCATGATAAATAATTGGATTCCCATCCTTCCCATCCCAGCAATCTAATTCTACACAACGACACCCCAATCTTAGGCAACGGATGTAAGCTTCCACGGATGATTCGGAAGTGAGTTGGTTACCTGTCAAATATCTGAAAAAAATAAAAATCAGTTGGTAAAAAATATTCAAAATCCTTGTATAAATCCTGAAAGGTAAATTATGTGACCTATACGTACGTATTATGTGAAGACGAAATCCAATAGTGCGATATTGGGTGGGTCATATCTTGGTCTACGCTCTCCAAATTACAAATAGTATTTTGTTTGGAGAAAAGATAGTCCACAGCGATTTCGTTAGGAATCAACTCACTTCGCTTTGAAACCTATTTAATTAAAAATCGTTCAATTTGAAGTTATCCACTCCGTTGTTTTTTTCTTGTAAAATATATCTACTTCGTTATATGACTAAATACATGAATGATTAAAGAGTGAATAAGGATTGATTTTCAAAACTTACCTCAGTACAAAATAAATTATCTTGAGGGCTTAAGGTCTTATCAATTAAGAAATCAATCCACGGATTACAGGAGTCGTCGCCTTGTGAGTTCCGCAAAAATGTTTCTAAACCCGCAAATGTTAGTCCGTCTAGCTCCGAATAAGGACCGAAAATATCGGTGAAAACCTAGAATAATTAAAGGAAAAATATTTGTTGGCGATGATAAAACTCGATTTTATTTAATGTTTCTGCACAAAAATGTAAGATTCCACACCTGCTGATTATGCAACCACGACTTGACAAGCTGATAAAATTCATCAAATATCATGAGTCCATGTTGGGATCGTTCTTGGAATTGCTTTTGAAGTTCTAAGCTTGTAATTGGATAGCCCACGCTCATTGTGAAGGCTTTTACTTCATCTAACGTAACGCTGGAGACACATGGTATTCAAGTTAATTAATAAGCATAATTTTCTAGTTTATTAATATATTTGAAAAATATTGTACTTTGTATACTATCACACAACCACATAATAACAGCATTTCCACAAGTTTTACCTTTTCTCCTCACGACATCGGATGGCATAAAATTTTCTCAAGATCCAATTTTCCAATTTGGCCCGGTAAGATAACTCGTGAGTGTGCACCACCATTTGCTCCAGTGCTGATTTCAATAGCTGAACTTGATTTACTGATGTCCCTGTAAAAGTCAGAGGTCAGAAAAATATGCAAAATTAGCTCAGTGCTCAGTACATAGCATTATCTCTAAAGTTTAAATGCAAAATACCATTACCCATTAAATACAATGTATCCAAGACAAATCCATGCCCATAGAAAATGGTGAGAAATGTATCTGAATCCAACTTTTTCAGCTTTGATTCCCGAATTGCAAACGCTTTGGATTTTTTCCCTCTCCTGACCTCTTTAATGAGGTTAATATTAACTGCAATAATAAATATTGGATTATTCTACGTAGCATAATTCTTGGCTGTTAATTTTTCCAAATAATAAATTAGTGCCTTTTTTTGTTCGTGTGTAATTATAATAGTGTTTAGTTACTTGTAGCATCCTTGACCCTTTCAATCTCATCCTGCCCTTCCAAAACATAAACGTTCAATTGATGAGTGAACTTATCAAGTTTTATGTTGACCGTGTCTGGCTCTTGACTCAAATTTTCGGAAAACCTTTTAAATTTCCAATTTGAATCGAACTCATGGAAAGCTATTATACTTGCTGTGGAACGAATTCGATTCCAAATTTTATATTCCATTTCGTTGATACTAAAGAAACTTTAAATGTTTATATAAGGCAATGTAATTTGTTTTTTTTTGTTTTCGTCAAACTATGACCCTACCACAATACTGTGGACCAGACTCTCTTCTTCGAACTGCCGACCAAAGTAATCAATTATTTTATTTAGCCTGTACGAAGCCGTGTTATTTATTTAAATAAATCCTCATGCGATAAAATCCTCCAGTAAGAAGAATGAATCGACATGACTAATCGAAATTTCTGGAAACTGCCTTTTCTCCACTGTTTTTTTCTCACATTTCTATCCTTTGTCCATGCCACTTTTAATTGCATTGGTATAGTTCAAGCGAGGGGTGGTTTGATAACCAGCAAGCCCCGAGTATATTTCCGATTTCCTTATTTATTGCCATAAAGTCCACGCTAATAGTTCTAAGCATGCACAGATATTACATGGTTCAAAACCGCTTGTTTCGATAAACTTTCGTGGTTGCTTGGAGAATAAGCTTCTTGGTGTGTGGACTAATTAAGCCCGTTCTAAAATGATAGCGTTTTGCATCGAACCTATCTGTAAAGTCATACAGTCATATCCAAACTATGACGCTGACATATTTAGTTTAAGACTGACGCTAGCAAAACAAGACGGACGTAAGTATATGTGTTATACTTATCAAATAAAAATGATATTTTCCTATTATTAAAATACCTTGTAAACACGTCATTGCCAATATTTTGATGCACACATACAATATTGGTTTGAATTAACAAGTTATTTTTAGTGTCTATTACTCACCATTCGATTAATAAATGCTCAACTTTTATTACGAGGAATT
>JAQFXU010004688.1:0-12988 GCA_034693705.1 Spatulosminthurus flaviceps | reverse complement strand
CTGGACAAAATACAATTTTTACCTTGCACCCACGTTGCAGCACTTTTTCAGGCGGCAAGCCTCAGTAAACGTAGTATTTCCATTTAACTAATGTTGAAAAAATTGACAAATGGCGCTATTGCAGCTACCATGGTAACAATAGGGGCATAATTTTTTTTGGCCAAGATGCAGTTTACCATGGTGCTTTTCGTGATTGAGTTAAAAAAAATTAATTCGCCGCTTCATTTTTTACCAAACGGGGAATGTCCGCGAAATGGGTCCTAGGACTAACTGTGCAATAGCATGTTCGAATTCGAGCTTCGCCAACTACAGAGCTCAAAAGCTGGCTGATTCCATTATCGGCGTGTAACTTTCACAGGAAAGACAAAAAACTTAACTTAATTATTTAATTTAATTTTGACAAATGCCATGTGTAGTTATGTAAAAACCAAAGACCCATTTGGATGGATGGATTTGACTTCAATTTTAACCTTGCAACCGTTTGATAGTTTTCACCGATTTGATTTTGGTTTTCTTGCCCACCGCAATTCCTTCCACATTGGAGTATTTGAAGCACATTTGTTAAACTCTTGTCATCGGCCTGCAAAGCTTTCGAAATAATAAAACTTTGCCAAGAGTTTTTAAAAACTTTTTCGCTGATCGAGCCAAAAATTCTTCTATTCCAAAAATAGTTTGGAATAGATCACTAAAGCAAAATTGCTGCTGTCGGATGTAGGCAAGGTCTCTGTGGATGTGCTCAAAGTAGAAAATGACTGTACATGTTCAAAGTTTAGGAAGGAAAAGAAGGATTTGTGCATTTTCAATTTTGATGAAGTTTAGGCCAAAATCTGTGATCTGCGTGTACCAAAACTCTATTTGATTTGAATTTTTCCCGTCAGTCGAAACCAAATATCCCAGTATATTATAAATATCTTCCGAGTTTTTCTCATTATTTTCAACTTCATAGACTGCGGTTTATTATTGGTGATAAAATGCTTTGACTTTTTCCCCTTCATAACATTTAGGACTAATTATTGCATTAGTCGTTACTACAAATTCTACAAAACACCATTTCGTAAACTTAACCATAAAATTCCCATGTTAAATCCCATTTAAAAGCGGATTAAAATGAAGATTTTCAAGGTAAAAAAAGCAGCCAAAAAATTACGTTTAATCCATCACAAAGAGTCCTTGATCCTTAATAGATTTACTCTTACATTATTTAAACACTATTTTGTTAAAACCGTGCACTCACAGTCGGATTTTTACAACCCGTATGGGCTGGTTACGGCCGTTTAAGGCTCAATAATATTAGTCGATTTTCATTCCGTCCGAAGTTTATGACATTTTCCTTATTTGTATTGCATCCGAGGATTTTTCATCCTAAAATTTTTACTGGGTGATTTGTACAAGAAAGTTTAGAATTAATAATGACAGTTAACATTTGGGTCACGTTGGCCGTAACGTTTGACCAGTCTTGATAATGGATTTGTCCTCTTTTTGATAAAAAAAACTTAACGCAAATGATGCAAGAAAAAGAAGCCACCTTAGCGTTTTCAACAAGACATGGGACGGTGGTTTAGATTTTAAGATTTTGTAATCGACGTTAAATCTCTAAAGAGCGTTTTCAGCGTTTCCTTATCTGTAGGAACAAGTAAGTAATGGTCTCGTTAAAAACAGGAAGTTTGACGGGATTTTATTTTACCAAGTTAGGGCTGTAAAATATGTATTATTATTAAAAATAATATTTGCTTTTAATTTAATTGGTGAGTGCTTGGAAAATTAACGTAAGGAAAACGCAAAGATTAAAAGCAAAATAATTCAAATTGTTTTGCGCATATTTTTTTTCATATCGCCTCAATCAGCAAATACTGACTGATATTTTTATTATTTCGCCCAGCATTAATTCCATAATCTGTGATCATATGGGAAAAAAATCGTCAACAAAAATATCTCTTCGATAACTCATTCATCTCAACCCGAGTATTACGTCCACGGAGTCATTAATTTTAGTAAATCTTTTTCGGTGAATTCAACAATCGGCGTTGAACTTCAACAGCAATAACAATGACACAAATTAAAACAACTCCGTCTCGCCTGTAATTATTATTGGTCCTTCACAAAAAAAACATTTTCCATGAATTGGATTTGGTGAAAATATTTCCCAAATCAAATGTTATAAATCCTGACAAAAGGAATTTTCTTAATACACTTGAATCCCTGCTTATTAAACGCATTTGATTGGTTTGAATGTCCGTGGAATTTGAATACATTTCCCTCCCTCAATGTTGAGCGAGCAGTGTGTGCCCAGGAATTTGTTTTCAGGGCTTAGGGATTTTATAACTCGCTTTTTATAAGAGTAAAATAATTTTTTTGAACCCAACCCGTAATGATGATTCACTATAGAAATGTTTTTCACTGTTCTTGACACCGGTTAAGAATTTAAAAATATGTGAGCTCACTTATAACAATTTTTCTCAGGTTGACTTGACACGTTGCAAGGGATTCATTGGTCTGCATGAAATTTATTTTAGCCTCAAATCTCGCTAATAATTACAAGTTATGTATAATAAGCCCAAATAATGGAAAAGTTCCACGATAATCAGTAACCTGCATTTTGGATTTGAAATTTTTTGTTCTAGTAAAGTATTAGGGAAAAGGGAAACTTTTATTTTCAGTTTACATGTTTTTAAAAAGTTTGTTTTTTCGGTCAGATTTTAAAAATTTTCCAAGCAATCTAATGACTTAATTATGTGCATAAATTGATTTAATTTTTATATTGCACCTTTAGACGAAGATTGACCAAGCTGGGCATAAATACTGTTGGATTTAAGGGAATTCCTTTGCAATTAATAAATATATTTGAACATGTAAATTCTGAAATGGAAAAAATTAATAGAACCTATTGAATTAATGATTAGTGAATCTTAGCACTACATGCAAATTAGTTCCATAATTACTAAACGGGACGGATGTGAAAGAATGGCGGTAATTTTTAGTGTCTGGATTTTCCATAATAATTATTATGAACTGGCGAAGTTTAACGTCGCTCAAGGGAATCCCATCATAGATTGGGGAGGACGTAATTGCAGGTTTAAACCCCCACAAGTCGTTAAGTTGAATTACTTAAAGCGTATGTAAATTTAATTCCGTACATTCTCTACGTAATGGCAAGCTGTTTTTTTACATGTAGGGACTCCTGAAACTTCGAAACCCCCGTGTTGAACGCCATTTAAATTTCCTAATTTTTGATTTCAAGCAAAATTTCGTTTCGCGAATTTTAAAAAAATCCAAAATGCGATTTGCAGATGGAAGGTATGTGTCAGACTAGTAGTGGGAAGATGTTCAAACATATTTTGAAAAAATTTTGAAAATCCGAGAGTTACATGTGAATTACATTCCTTGTGAGTTAGTTTATTAATAAATATACACGACAAGATTAGACTTACTTACATAAGAAAGTCTAATATCCATTCTCAAGCGGGAAATTATTTTTTAATGAGGTCATTGTCAATTGAACTCGATGCCTTATGGAGATGGGCAATCATCACGTGTAAAAAAAGGTAGCAGAGAAATAAAGACAGTTCAGGTTGGGATTCGGCTGGAGTTGAGGAATTAATAATAATTCAATGAAAAGGTAGTCCAAAGAAATATTAATAAAAACAAATTTGTCTACATTTAAGTTTCATACACGAGAAAAATCAGCCGACAAACTTTAAACCGTAAAAAACAACCGCTACTACTCCTGTATTTTATTTATGCATCCAAATATAAAACACTAAACTTAGCTTGAAATTAATGGAACTGGACCCAAAAAAATATCCATAACGTTTTTAAAAATATGACGCTCAAATGTATTATAAGTAATTCTTACCCACACTTTCTTTGTTAATAATTCATATTAAACCCTATTCATTTAACAATAATTACCATCGTTGGTAGTAGTGCAGTCAAGCAGATGCTAATTGACAGTTCGCACAACCCTTTACATATGTCCCCATGTCCCGTATAAAACTTATAGCACTTGTAGCACTCGTTTTATGATTATACGTTCTATTAGTTTTATAAGTGACATGTGAAAAAAGTTGCGATAACTGTCTAATTTTATAAAATTTAATAATTCTTAAAATGTCAACTGGTCGCTGGTTTATTTTTAGTCGAATAGCCGGCCGTACGGTTCAAAGGTGACATAGCAAAAATTATGCACTTTTTATAGAGGTCCCGATAATCCCACATCAATTCTTCCACACATTGTAATCACACGAAGTGCGGTCTGTTATAACATCTGCATTCCACACAGATACATTTATGGTTGGTGGATTCTGAAAGCTTCAAATTTTAGTTTACAGAATTGTTAGTACAGTGATCTTGAATCCTTCAGGTACTTAGTACTTAAGACATATATGGGGAGCTGAGTATAGGAGCTACTGAGTGAGAGTACAAAAATTCCACGAAATTGGGGGCATTAACACTGACAGTACATATTTGACAGCATAACGAAAACATTAAAAATGTATGTCTCAAAGTCTCAACAATCCCCAATATCTTCGGTACCTTCACGAGTATTACGTCGTGTAGTATCTATACTCTATGCGTCAGATCTTTCAACAAAAAATTCTGGTTGAAAGTTTCATTGTATTTTCACTTTATTCAAAAACGGTACAATAATTCATACATTTATCTACGTACGTCATGTACACTTTATTTATTTACTATGGCAATATAGTATGAATAAATTGGGGGGAGGGGGGTACTATTACATTGCTGTCCCTCCCAGTTTTTCTGGGAGGACAATGTACCCCAATCTATAGTATGTATTTTGGCTACAAAACAAGGTATGCAAACTACTTTATTTTACACATATGCTCCGTAAATACATCTCAATTCTTCCAATGCAATATTAGGATAACATTTTGCTCCTACAGAATATATGGAAATGCTTTATTTGTATGTTAATGAGATGCAATTAAAATTATTACTAATCTCAAGGATTCTATTGATACCGTTATCAGCGACTCATCGGGATCTTCTTCTGCCTAACTTTATATCCTGAACGTGAAACTCTTAATTTCTTTGATTAATTAGCATAACTTTTACTTCTCCCACATTTCTATTATTGGTTCATGTTACCCTTCCTCATCATTTTTGCAGGCAGTAAAATGTAGTCAAATTAACGCCGTCAATTAATTTTTGGAATCAGCTCTCCCGGCTCTCCCAAGAAGTCATAACAAATCTATACTTCCATACGTCGGTGTCGGTAGTACATACAACGTATGCTACGAGTTTTCTACTGTGATTTTTGTTATTTTCGCAGCATTACCACGGCTGGAACCCTAAAACTATAGATTTTCTCTGCATATCGGAGAAATACATGCACTAGATTTCCTGTAGATCACTTATTGCACCAAACAGGCAATCTTCCGCCGACAGGAAGGATGTCAATACATTACATGGAATTTTTCAAACGACAAGCGAGCTACTACTAATTGGATTAATTGAGTAGTCATTTTTCAGGAATAATCGTTCGTCCATCCAATGCTCAATTGAAAGATACAAGAGATAGATAAGCTGAAACCAATGATAAGCAAAAGCAAAACCGAAAACTGATGATGACCCTCCCAAAAGGAACATTAATGCTTGTAAAATATATGATAATTTGGTAAAATTCTACGCATGTATTTTTCAGGGGAAACATAATCGACTGTTGCGGTTCACCAATTTGTGGCTCTAAGCTAGGGATTAAACAAGGGATAGTTTGAATTAGGGAATGTTTTCGTGAGATCAGACGGAAGGAGCTGCTCCATACGATATACTTAGGTGCATATATAATTATACCTACATTTGCAAGAGCTACTTTCATGATTCATGCAATATTTTCAGAGAGAGAACCAGGGAGTTAATTTTGCTTGAAAATTCCTTTTAAAAAGACCTCTAGTCATCGTTCTTGGATTAGAGAGTTAGTTGCTTAAAAGGGAGTAGAACTGTATTTTTGTACGGAATAGCCATGGAACGTTCAATCATATTCGTGTTTCTTGTTACTACCCTTATTGTCTCAATAGTTGAGGAAAGTTCAGCCAAATCCACTTAGGATACTTGGGTAAGTGAAAAAATGTATATATAAATAAATTGTATGTATTTAAAAAATTATTTTTACGTATTCTAAAAATTGATGCATTTTATTCCAGAGACGTGATAGAATTCAGGGTGGGCTGACAGATGAGGATTTAAAAGGTGGATTCGAGGAAGCTTTTGAGGCTGTTCGGGAAGTAGAGGAAACAAGTGGTCGTCCTTTGACTGAGGATGATTTGGACGAAGTAGAAGAATTACTTGAGATGGATTCGAAGTACAGAAAATTTGCATACTTTATTGTAAAGGAGTATAATTCATGGAAGGATACACAGAAGGATTCTTTGGTAGCCAAAAGGTCAGGTGCGACCGAGAGAGTAGCTCGCTACCCGGAATTATTATACTAATCAAAATGGTGTAATATTTGTGAGTAAACAACAAACTTATATGTCATAATGTAATTATGGTAATTAAGCTTGGGCATTGTCGGTAGAAAAATTCTTAACCGCCTAAAACCTGTTCAACATTTAATAATATTTTTGTATACGTATATGTTCACCACTACCTTTTAATTATTAAATGTTGTGTCGATTCTCACATAGCTTTGCATTTCACAGCTTGACAAGCACTGCTCTGACTATCCATATATTGTAGTCAAAATAGTATCAAGTATGGATTGGATTTTTGTAAAAACTGAAGTTTAGCACTGTTTTAAATTATTTTTGGTTTTGAAATAAATAAATACCTTCCGTTGTTGGAACAAAAATATTCAATAGTTTGTAGTGAATTGGCGTGAAAAAGGTATTACATTTTTTCCTGTGCTGTGATGACAAAAACAATACATAATTAGCTTAAAGTGGATGTGCCTGATAAAAGTAACTTATTGGTAGACATAAATAATTATTTTAGCAACATTTGTAATAGCTATGAACCAGTACTGACTTATACGTTAGCCCCAGTGAACAATACATTTGAACGGCTCCACCTGAATGCATTCCAAGTTTTAAAGGCGTTAGAAGCACTGCCTAGTACCAAATCAAATGTCCCTAATTCATTGCCGACAAAAATCTTAAAAGAATTCGCTTGTCTCCTGGCGGAGCCCCTTACACATATATACAATTTTTCATTAAATAATTATGTGGTGCCCAAAAATTGGAAGACTGGATTTATCATGCCAGTTCCAAAAATTCCTGACGTTGAGTCATTCAATGATGTGAGACCTATAACCCAAACTGACCTCTTTGTGAAATCTCTAGAAGGATTCATGTTTAGCCGAATTTATAGTCAAGTTATTAACAAATTAGAACGAAACCAATATGGTACTATTAAAAAAGCATCAACGTCCCATTATCTTGTCAGTCTATTTGACTTCATCTATAAAAATATTGACAAACCAAACTGGTATATAATAATTGTTCTTCTTGATCTTAAGAAAGCGTTTGATCTTGTTGATCATAATACTCTAATTCATGAACTGTTAGAACTTGAAATTAACCCTAATGATGTTATGTGGCTTGCGGCGTTTTTGCGGGATAGACAGCTGTGTGTACGTGATGGTGATTTACTCTCAATGTTAATCAAAATTTGTAATGGAACCCCACAAGGAACCAAATTAGCACCATTATTGTTTGTTATTCTCATTAATTCAATCCTTAAAAAAATTAACCAAAAATACGGTAAATCTAAAAATCATGAAGCAGCTGTATTTGTGGATGATCTAGCTCTTGCAGAAGTAGTACAGTACTCTAAAACACCCATAATGCAATCAACTCTAAATGACGTAAATCAATGGTTTGCGGAGAAAAAAATGGAACTTAATCCGAAAAAGTGCGTTCAAATCACAATTGATCCTAGTCGCGACAAGAAATTCTCAAATTATGACTTAATTATTAATGGGGAAATAATTTCAAAAGCAAATGAAGCAAAACTTCTTGGTGTACATATAAACTGTAGTGCTAAATGGGAGGATCACATAGCCAAGTCAATTCAGAGAGCTAGCAAGAGGATCATTATGTTACGGAAGCTAAAACAATTTAACTTTTCTACACGTGAACTTGTGATAGTGTATAAAGCTTATATCCGAGTAATTCTTGAATATGCATGTCCTGTTTGGTGCACAAACCTAACAATAAGAGATAAAACAAAAATAATTCAGTTTGAAAAAAGGTGTTTATCAATAATCGTCGGCCACTACGTTAATCGTGATAATTATTCCCAAACATTGTGTTCACTCAAATTAGTCTCAATACTACAGCGGATCACCAATCAAAGCATCAAATTCGGGAAATCTATGTATACTTCGTCAAGATTTCGATTTATATTAAAATTGAGGTTCAAAACTTACCTTAGCACAAGAAGTAATAGTGTGTTATTAGAAAATATATGTAAGCGTAATAGATACTCAAAGTCATGTATACCAGTTATTACTAAGCATATTAATGAACTAACAAAAATAGAAGTAGACACATTGAATTGTTTGTACGAGATTGATTGTATAAGATCACCCCCCCCCCCCCAACACTATATACTAATTAATGAGTTATTACTTGTCAGCTATCTTGAGCTCACATGTTTGTTTGTGTCTTATCATGAATTTTTGGCGTGTGAGTTGTGTATGCACTTTTTTGACAATAAACCAATATTAAGTGCATGTAGAAATATGCACAGCTACAGTTACAACTAATATGACCAGAAAATACTGGAGAATAAATTTGTGCTATTGAATTATGATATCAAGCCAAAATGAGCTCCAAAAGTATTGTTGACGCAGTGGTCCAATGATGTGTGAACGCCCTCTTTAAAGCAGCGTTGAAAAAAATCAAGTGAGTGGAAGAATCCCGAGGATGGGCCGATTGTATTTTGGTATTTGGTATTTATTTATTCGAGGTCTTATAGGCTTTCGCCCATGATCCAACATCAATTAAAAATTACAATTTTAGTCATAATGTCTTTGATTCTCCATTACAAAATTAGGATGGGCCGATTGTACATGATTGTAAAATCATGAGAAGCCACAACATCAAGGGTAATTTGTATCACACCGGTGTTGGGATTTGACGCCAATTAAAAATTTGGTCGCACTAACATTAGTTGGATTCTCAAAGGTTCCTCGTGTGGAGTTGCTAACTTCTGTAGTATTTTACCTCCTGTCAGAGCTCTTATTGATTTTGGAAGCTTTTTAACGTGTTTTCTAAACTCAAGGGCCTTTCTCAGTCGCAGTCGGTAATTTATCTTTGAATTTTTGTTCCTCTTCGTCTGGGCAACCCGCAGAAAAACCTGGTATTTGTTTTCATTATCTCATGACCGGACCCTTTCGCCCTGGAGTTTCGGAAATCTTGAATAAGTATTGAGGCGAATAACACCGCATAAACCTGTTAGTTTCTGTTTTGCGTGAGTTCAACGCCGTTTATGAAATTCAGCTTGAATGTTCCGCAGGGGTTATATATAGAAAGGTCCAACTGATACCTCGTTGGTATTGCTTACGCTGATGAAGGGACTGAGAGTAAATAATGTAGCAATATTAGGAATTTATGCATTTTACGTTTAAAGGAAAAATAGTTAACATAGATTTACGTTTATTTTAAACAATAAGATTAATCCCAAAGACCGTCATTTAATTAATTGTAATAAGCATTTGTTTTCTTCAAATAAAGTAAGCAAAGATTATTTTTACTTGTCAATGGCCAGAAATGTCCAATTGCCCTGGTTGGGTGAAAATTGGTCCAAGCTGCGAAGAGCGTAACAGTTTTGCCTTAATCACTTGTCCTATGAACGTAAAAGACACTTAGGATGGGAAAAGTACAAGTTTGTACATAAATATCATCTAATTTAGTTAATTTAGTTTTTCCTTATAAAATGTACGTGTATCCTGGATATTTTATCAACACATCCTTGCCTTCCTTGATTATACACCCTATATATTTGTGGCCTTATATTTGGCGACGTGAGCACGTTTAGATTTATTCCGCGGTTTTATCTAGAGTTGGGAATATCACGTAAATTGCTTTATGTCAGTCAGACAATATTACAAATGTATTATGTGCATTGTAATAAGAGCTTACAGCATAATTCGTATCCAATATCCGACATTGCACATGACAGTAAAACTCGAGTGTATTCTACATTTTGTTCATTATTATTTTTAATATTATTTATTCCGTTCATTCTATAGGTCGGACCAGTTCAGTTCAAAATTGAAAATTTTCAGTTCAGTTCAGTTTGGTTCACCTGCTTTTGAAAAATCAGTCCATTAATTCCAGCACCGCCTTTTTAATCAAAAGTAATAAGTTAAGTGAGAGAAAACTGTTACAAAAGAAAAAGAAAGTTTCTCACAAGCCCAGGAAATGCAAATGAATAAAAAATTAATCCGTATCTCTTGATTTCCATGCTCCAAGGAATTTAAAGTTTTTCAAGGTTTTTCTAACATGTCCAAGCTGATGTAAACATTGGGAACAAAAACTTGTGTATCGATCATGGTCTATTCCTTCAAAATAACAAGTCCAACCAGTACCAGAAGAAATGAGAGAACGAATCTTGCAGAAGAACCCTCCAAATGTTGCAAGCGTTCAAATTCCTCCCAATTATCCCTTAATAATAATAATCTTAGAAAACAAGTCGTTTTACATTGTCAAGAAAAGCCATTCAAATGTTCAAAATGTCCCTATTCTTGCAAAACATCCCACACACTCAAACGTCATAAAGTTATACATTCGAAAGAAAAACCCTTCAAGTGCTCAAAGTGTCCCTACTCCTGCAAAACATCCGCTGAGCTAAAAAGTCATAACGAAGTACATTCCACCCAAAAACCCTTCAAATGCTTCAAGTGTCCCTATTCCTGCAAAAGATCCTCGTCTCTAAAAAGTCATGAGGTCATACATGGTCAAGAAAATCCCTTCAAATGTTCTCAATGCCCATATTCCTGCAAAAGACCAAGCCAACTCACACGCCATCAAAACATGCATTCTCAAGAAAAACCCTTCAAATGCCCAAGATGTCCCTTTTCCTGCAAAAGATCCGACTATTTAAAAATTCATAGCGTTAGACATTCTGACGAAGACCCCTTCAACTCAAGCTCCATCGAATCACACATTCTGAAGAAAATCCCTTCAAATGCAACATCTGCCTAAAAGGCTTCACCGGAACTGCCGAAGTTCAAAATCACATGAAGACCCACTCTCGCCCTCCAAAACCTTTCAAGTGCCACTACTGCAATGTTTCCTTTATAAACATCCGATCGTTCAAACGCCATCATATACTTCACCACCCAAAAAATCCACATGAGAAACAACAAGCGCTCCTCTGCTCATTTCCACCGTGTGAGTTTAAAACATTGAAGAAATCCCTACTAACTAATCACGAGAAAAAACATTTGAGAGAAGAGCCATTTAAATGCACTTACTGTGATTTCTCTGCCACTAAAAACCAGTTTTTACATCTTCACATTGTTTCATGTCATACCAAAAAGGGTAGATTGATGGAATATTTTTGTAAATTATGTCACAGAAACATCGGAGGGAATCAACTTTTGGCGGTTCATAATGAACAAGTCCATGGGATTCCTGTTGTGGTTTTGAAACTGCTTAACATTTGATTTGCAATTTTAATTTGCACATTTAATAGAAAGTTATCGTTTGTTGTTAAATCTTACGGTAGAATATATAAGTCATAGAAGGGATTTGAAAAGGTTCAAAATTTCCGCGATTTCTGTGATACACATTTTCATTAATTCCAGCACTCCCTTTTAGTGAGTTAATAAGTTAGAGAAAACTGTTACAAAAGAGAGAGTCTTCCAACCCAGGAAATTCAGTTAATAAAAAATTCATCCGTGTCGGTTCAAGTCCAATCTCCAATGAATTTAAAGCTTTTTTACAAATATTTCCAACATGGCTATAATTATACAAACGGGTTATATTTCCTACATGAAAATTAAAATCCTCGACGGTAATTTCTCTTCTTTGTTCAAGCACAGAATATTTTGTACTATTGTGTGGAATGTGGATTGTTTATAGAATTACTGACTCAAAAATTTGAAACAAATTTGAACTCAATGATGAACTGAGATGAGGTGTGAAAAAATATTATTAATTTGTGATCAAGAGCCGAGGACTCAGTATCCGCATGTGTGCATCCACTGTGTGAAAGATCCACAGTCTCCATTACTCCCGTCAGGGACTACTATAACTTTACAATAGCTTATTTTTATAGCAATCTTGTCTTCGTATCCAATATCCGATATTGCACATTACAGTGACTTTACTATATTTTCTTCAGTTTCTTTTACTATCATGTTCGCTCTTGAAAGTTACGGGAATATGAGCACACATAAACACATTCATTTCTTGGTATTATCTAGAGTTGTAAAGAGAACGTAAATTGATTTCTCAGACGTACGTGATAACTTTTATCAAATATTACAAATATATTAAGGACATTGCATAAGACTAGAGTAAAAAATAATTATAGCGTACAAGACAAGTAGCTAAAATAATAATGTGCATTGCGCTAAATGTAGACTCCAGTAAAAAAATAATTAACGTGGAAATTGGACGAGTATATCTAGCGGCTTAAAAATAATGTCACTTTCATGGTAAGCTATACACATATTCTTTAATTTTTTAGTTAATGCAAATAATGAAATAATCATTTATTTTGAAAAATAAGTAAGTACATGAAAATTTACACATGCAATTCAGCTCGCTAAATATGAAATAATTTTAATTAAATAATATGTAGGAAGTGATATTTTCTTTTTTTCTTGATTAACTGTCTTTCCTTTGCTTATTTTCACAGCCTGCTCCTGGATTTTACTAAAAATTCCTTCCCGACTGTCCAAATTTCTTATCCAAAAAGAGTTATTATTTATTGGGAAAAAAGAACACTATAAAGAATGTGAAGAAAATGAAAATCTGTCAGAAAATTCTGAAAATCAAAATTTTGGCTCTCC
>JAQFXU010004687.1:0-12994 GCA_034693705.1 Spatulosminthurus flaviceps | reverse complement strand
TCCGAAATCTTCGATACCCCCTTCGCAAGTAGCCCCATTTAATGGGGCGTACAAATCTATGCGAAGCATAGATTTTTGAATACGGAATGGTTTACAGTTCGGACTGCCGTTACAGACATAATTCATCAGTATCTTAATAACTATATTGAACGTATGAAAGAGAAAATTAGACGATGGAGTCAGTCGAGGTATGTCAGATTAGGTCTTGATAAAATCCGTATTTCGCATCATCTTGGAATCTCTACACTGTAAAAAAAATCTGAGTGTTGAAAGTGGGTCCCGAAGAAAAGGTTCACTTAGGGAAACCTGTTAAAATTTAACCGGTTCTCCCGTTGAATTGATTCTCAAAAAGCAAATTAACCGGATCATCTGTTAATTTTAATGGTGGCTCTGTTAAATTTTTACATGTTTTCCTTTGTGAACCTTTTCTTCTGGGACCCAAGTCAAACACTCAGATTTATTTTTACAGTGTATGGGAAAGAAACCCAGTTGTGAGCTATCAACGCTATACTTCTAAAAAATTGCGTAAGCTTCAATTGACGATAACAAAGAGATCCCCCCAATTTGATCTCGCACACAAATATAAAAATCATAGATCAGGAGTGACAACAAAATAAGCCATGCCAGCAACATTCAACAGCATGAATTGTCATGGCATTGTGGTTTACAACCTGCTGTGTTTCTTGAATGCATGTTTTTGAATTGTCATAAATATTAATTAGGCGCCCATATAAAACGCCACTACAATTAGAAAGCTGAAAATTAAAAAAACATTTTTAAAAAAATGTTCAATTTCAGTCCAAATAGCTACATTTTATGTTCGGGCAGTACCAGCAAACGTGAGTTTGACTTTTGCTTTTGATTAAATTGGTTGTGGTTGCAATAACTATTACATAATAACTATGAATGAATGCGGTGTAAATACCAAGTCAGAGTTACTTTTTTTGTTCTCAGATATAATCACTTCATCAATTTTGGTGCAAGCAAAAACTTTCTATCACCAAGGAAATGTTCGTTCCCGGGGAGCCAAAAATAAAAACAGCTGTTCTTCATGTTGCAGTTATTTATTGCTGGAATTCAGGGAAATTTCCGCATCAGTAATACTTATACAAGCAAGAGGATTTTTGAATGCCAATTTTTGCTTTCACATTACAAGCACTAGTCGAACTACTGAATTTCTCATGCCTATTTACCCTCTATTCAAATTTTATAATTTGATGTGCTATTAAAGTGCTTAAACCGCTAAAACTGTGTGCTCGTACTTTCTGTGTTGGCAGTAGCAATTTTAGGCCTCCGTTTATACTTGACGAAGAAGCGCAAAGACGCTCCATTAATATCCAATGGAGAAAAGTTTTAACTGCCGGAATTTGTTTAGTGTCTTGAGGTAATCAACCAATTCAATTTTCGTTTTCCCTAATGAGCTGATACTGTGCTTAAGATATTTAAGTGGTCATTTATTTATAGAAACTTATATGTATCAACCTTCTGATGTGAAGGTCTTCAATTTCTCAGTCATTTTGTACCAACATCTTATTATCGTTCTGCTTCGCCAAGAATTATTTCATTGTTATTATATTGAGAAGTTGTAGCATTTAATTGTAACCCATTGAATAGATAGTGAAAATATTTTTTACCAATGCCATTGAGTTCCATAAAAAATATCTTTCAAACTATCCTTGTTATTCATTGTCAAATACTTTGTCAGTTGAATTATGAATGCGCTTTTATTTTATTCTTATTTAATGGGAGTATTGTATGTCAGTTAGTATCCAACAAAGAAGGACAAGCTGAATAGCTCAGGCTAGAAATGTAGAATTTTTTTTATACTTGCTTGACCGTTTATCCTAGGGACCTATGCCCAATAGTTATTTTTTTCACAAGACAGTGATTTTGCTGATTCGTGCGAGCACTCAAAGTTGAAAATTTAGTATACTTTAAAACATTATTCTTGTTCTGTTTTAAATTCATCACGAATGCACGATTTTCCATCTCCCTTCAAAAAAAATACAACGACCGTTGCCAGATTGTAAATCGAGTGTTCTGTATCTGATATAAACATAGGTGAACTTAATGATTACTCAGATGACCGTATTGACAACTAAAGGTTGAAAAGTAGGTAAGTAAATTTGTATCTCAATTATTGAATACCGACGTGATTTGTTAAACATGTTATGGGCGATTTTAACAACTTTGTAAGTTGACATAAATGAATTCATAGAAAACCATGAAGATGTTCTTAGAAACCTATAAAGAAACCCATGAAGAAACCCATGCAAATAATAAATAGTACACTTACTTCTAGTAGTTTCTTTGTAATTCCCTTGTCTAGGTACAGCAACAAACTTTCGAACATTGGTGGGATTGTACTTGTCTATAACTTTCATGAAATTCTGACGGTGCACATGTTTGGAATAGCAATAGATGACTATATACAAGATAAAAACTTAAGTTAATTGTTTACCATGAAAAATAGTATACATAATTAAATCACAATCCAATGAAGTTACCTTTAGAAACAAACCCACAGCATTTTAGTTTCCACAGTTCCGAATCACTTCCTTCCGTTGAAACATTACAGTAATATAACTTGTTACTTTTGTCGAACGCCCACACTAAATCCATCGTAATTTATTATAATGGAAAAGAAAATAAACACTTAATGGTAATCAATCCAACCTGATATCTTTGACTATTAACTGACGAATGCTTACTTCTTTTATGACAGTTTCACAGACTCAGAAAATAATATGTTTTCATTAGTATGCAAACACAAACAATGCAATTGCAAAATTAGTTCCACGATTTGCCGCCCGCATCATCGACGCTACTTGGTGGTTGGTCTTACACGCAGTTGGTGGCGATAATTTGTTAATGGTTTACCATTAAACATTTACGTGCGAAGTAACATGATTCCCTTATGCACATACATGATGAATAACTGGATTGGTTTTGTTAAAATTTGACGCCGTTTACCAATTGTGTAGATTAGTTCGGCCAAGACATTTGCGAAGCATATCATCAGTTGTCTTAGTATATGTTATACTAAGACAGCTGATGATATGCGCGAATATGGGATTCTGGATTAATGAATAACAATTAATCAATTTCTTCCTTTCAAACTTATTATATTTTATTCCGGTAATTCATAATAAATGTTGAAGAAAAGTAACAAGAACAAGTCAATTGAAAATATACAGAATCATAAGTACTTATTAATGTTTTGTAAATTATAAATAATCCAAGATCTTCTTTTCGAGGAATTCACTGTCATTTATAGGAAATGTCACTCCAAGGCAGGCATGGCATCTACCATGGGTTCATCTCGTCGACTTCCTGTTCAGAGGACGAGGAATCATGATTAAGTGTTCAATTTTCTTTTGGTAATCCATAAGAAACAAGAAATAATTATGAATGATGTATTATTTAAGTTTCAAATAATCAAACGTCTTAATTTGCAAGACTTCATAGTAATAATCATGTGAACGATCCACGTTGACAATTATTATGGATGCTATTTATTTCATGCATTAATGCTTTCAATTAATTTGAATAATGCATTTAAACTATACTGTAGAATGATCTTATTTTTTATTGCGGTAATCCATGATAAATGTTTAAGGAAAGTGTACAAATAATAAAACGTTTGGCCGAAATCACTGTAAGTCGCTGAAATGTCATTTCAAGGCAGGCATTGCATCTACCATGGGTTCATCTGGTCGACTTCCTGGAAAAATTTATAATGAATAATTATTATAATAATATATTGTGGGGAAAATTATAATGAATAATTATATTAATATATTTTGGGTATACCATCAATAATGTGAGCTCTCGCAGCATAAAATCGCGATGCTCCCCATGTCTTGGAATCCCAATAAGTTGTTTTGGAGGTACTGGAATACCACCAACTGGATGGTAATTTCTGTACATGCAATTTTCATGCCACAAGATTTCTAGGAAAAGTAAAGAATATTATAAGTATCAATAAATAAACTTTTCCCAAATATTTATGGCATCTAGTACAATTACATGAAAATATGGACATAATGAAATCACCTTTTGTAAAAAATCCTAACACTTTCAGTAACCACGTCCCAGGCTGCTCTCCACGATCAATAACTACACATCGCCAAAACTTTGCTTTTCTTGCAGGTAAGCATAAACAATGTCGCCTTCTATAAAATTTTCCGGTTCCATTTTACTTTTCTTTAATGGGATTTGGATATAGAAAACCACTGTTGATGTAGTGCCTTCCACAATGTAAATGACGCCATGATCAACACATTGAACGAACGTTTAATTTAATTGGCAAAGAATGGATAAGGTATAATATTGTGAAGTTTCATCGTGTTGGCCGACGGCGACACAAGTAACATGGTTTCCCCATTCAAATTATACAATAAATACACCTAGCGGAATTTGTGGTCAATCATGCTTACACGTTAAGCCTTCCCGGCAATTTTGAAACTAACTTCATTAGCGATCGTTTCACATTAGTTTTGACAATTCCATATGCAAAGTTACAATACATGCAAGTATTCCTTTTATTGTTTGTAATTACTGTATCATTTATTAATGACAAGTGTGTTGGTGATATTGTCGTCCATTATCTTTCTTCCTTCATTGTTTATTTTTTTATTGTCCTAGTTTCACCTCGCATTAGTGTTATCTCTGAAAATGTTTCGTATAGGTTGTTTTGTATATGCTTACGACGCAGATTTCCAAAAACTCTTCTATGTATCAATAGTAAAGAAATGTCAAAAAAACCAATACTGGTGCGTAAATAGGAAGGTCTTAAACACTGGTAAGTTGTAAACCATTAAATTCATATTTGTATATTATTCTCGTAAAATAACTTTATAAATCGCCGTTCAGTGTTATGTCAAACCAATAACTTTATTTCTACATTATTTGCAGAATTCTCGTGCCACGAAAAGCATGTGTTCAAGACACTTCATTTGGGTGTGGAATATTTCGGTATTCCAGCAAAGCAATTGCTTTGCTGGAATACCGATGTCAGGTGGTAATTGAAACAATTGTTTCAATTACCACCTGAAGGTGATGATGATCGTAAACAACTAGAAGATCTTTTACAGATCGTAGATGTAAGTGAATGTTTGTATGGTTTCGGATGAGTTTATTTCATTGTAAGGTTATTTTGAGGATTTATTTCCATTACGATTGTTGTTATTTAGGACCGTATGCAATTTGACAAGGAAATCCCTCGCTCATTGAGAAGTATTGCGGGGCCAAAGTCACCTGGCAAAAACACCAGTAAGGTAATAATCATTCGCCAGTAACTGAAATATGTAATGTTATACTAAAAAATGGTTTCCAATGAAAATTTATTACTTCTTTTAGAAAGTTTACCCTGAAGATCCGAAGGCCGAGGTGACTGCTGCGAAAACAAAGAAAGTCGGATCGGAACCACCCAAAAAGCAGGTTTTGCCGTCAAAATCTCCTGCCAAAGTCACCCCTAAGGTATTCATCATTGGCCATTAAGTTAATTAATATATGTTAAGGTTAATAGTGGTATCCCATTAAAAGTGATTATGGCGTGTAGAATGTAACCTCTCAGGTATTGAGCATTGGACAGTAACTTATATTATTTGTTAGACTAAAAAATGGTATCTAATGAAAATGTATTACGGCTTTTAGAAACATGGCCCTGAAGATCCGAGGGCCGAGGTGACTGCTGCGAAATCAAAGAAAGTCTGATCGAAAACACCCAAAAAGCAGGTTTCGCCGTCAAATCCTGCCAAAGTCACCCCTAAGGTATTCATCATTGGCCATTAGGTTAATTAATATATGTTAAGGTGAATAATGGTATCCCATTAAATAAAGTTATATTGTAGGTGGTCATTAATCCGGCAGAAGTGGATCTTCTAACTGGGCCACCTGAACCTAAAAAGGAAAAGATGGAATGCACAAAGCAGACGTACGGTTGTTTAAGTGAAAGTGGTACATCAACATTTCAAAAAATGATACATCGGAAATATTGATTCACAATATTCATGGTTTACCATGATTATTCTTAATCATAACACTGTCTATGGATTTGCTTTGTTATTAATTTAAAGTGTGTTCAAAATTTATTTTTGATATTCATTATTAAAGGTATATTGAACTGGAGCAAAATACTAGGGAATTGCTTTGATCGTGAATATCATCAATTTTGATAACGGAGATGTTCGAAAAGGGGCGAAGAAATACACGACACAATTGCAGGATGTTTTGAATGAGCACAACTTTGAAGTTTATGTAGTGAGAAAGCGTGCACAGAGCAGGTTAGAAATGGCTCTTTCATTTTAACCAATAATTTGGCTCATCCGGCCAAAATTTCTAACAGCTAAACTGACTGGATTAACATGATGGTCCCATATTTTAGCAATATCATAATCAACAATTAGCAAATTCATACATAATGTACGTAGAAACACAATGCTTTTAGCCTCTGGATTTTCCTATGTGAATTATTATCTTGAAGTCGAAACATTGTTTTTTAATAAATTTAAAGGCACATTTTTTTTTACAATTTTGCAGACCCTAGAAGACACGATCGAGCAATTTCAAAATATTTCCTTTCAAAATGCAGATTCATTCTTATTAGCCGTGACGAGTCACGGAGATGCAAAGAATATAATCACCAAAATACAGGAAAAAATTTGAAATCTGGGAACGTATTATGGAGAAGTTTAATAATTTGAATTGCAAGGGTCTGGAGGGGAAGCCTAAGATTATTTTGATCAATTGCTGCAGGTAAATTATAATTTTCGTTTTATTAATAAGCCTCTTTTTGCTAAAATTATTTGTATTTTCCCTGATTTACGTACCATCATTATTATTAGAGGAAGAAAAGCAGACCAGGGCACCACTCGGCATGATGACATACCGGAAGACGTAATCCATTAAAAATAAAACTTTTTCGTTTAAATGTGTTGATAATTATTACATTTAGATTATATTTTTAAATGGGACCTTTAACACAGGCAATCAACGCTTCAAAAATTCCAACATGTACGGACATGCTCGTTTGCTACTCAACTCTCGATGGTTAGCGAAATTGTCTGATTAAAATAACCAGTTTTCATTTAAATATTTGATGTTTTCGTGGGAAATTTTGTCAGGTTACTATTCCGAACGGAATATGTTTGAGGCGACTTGGTTCATTCAGACATTTTGTACGGTTTTGAGACTATATGGATAGAGTTTGGAAGTGTATGAGCTGCTTAAAATGGTAAGAAATTGACTTTTACTTTCCAGGCATAATATATAATATGGAATACATATTGTAAAAGACAAAAGCTCTCGCGTGGATTTAAGATTGGGTCAATACAAAATTTCCACCCGTATTTATGTAATTTTGGTTAGACCCAATAGTTGAATGCCTGTGAGATTTTCGTTGAAGCATTTGATTTTTTTGAAGTACAAGTTATCTACATGTGACCAAAAATATAATAGTAATAACAATTGTATTTCCAAGGTCGCCCAAGTAATAAAGTCGCTGGAAAATGAGGACGGGGAAAAACAAATCTGTCCCTTTTATAACATCGACTTTGCGAAAAAGTTTTTTAAAGTGAAAAGTGATTATTTTCCCGGAACACCCATTTGAATTCCACTTTTTAAAACCTACAAATATTCCTATTTAGAAAAAATGTGGCCACAATCTGCAAGTCAGTAAGAGAAAAAATTGTGTATTTGAATTTGTAAACTTATTTCAATTTTCTCTGATTACTAATCTATTAAATAATTATTACAGAGTGGAAATAATAATTTTTGGGAAAATACATCCATGCTTTTCAAATCTTATTGTAATCCAACTACAATTTTTTTATTCCACACGTTTTGGCTACACACAAAATAATGACAAGGACATTCAAATGAACATATGGTCAAAGTGTTGTTGAATTCAAAGGCAGATTTCTTTCTATACACGCTGCAGCAGATTTAGACTCTACAAGTGTTCTAGAGGCAGTCATTCACTATATGCTAGGACGGCTCAGTGTTGTCAAAAACCCAGGATTTTTTACAAAAATCCAAAAACCCTGGGTTTTTGGGTATTTGGGCAATTGGGTAATTGCTATGTACATCTCCATGTCAATGATGCACAACATCATTTCAGCGCTTATTCGTGAATAATTACTTTTGCTTAGACTTTACTGTTTTAAAAGACTTCAATCCAATTACCCAAAATATTTGATACCCAAAAACCACACAAAAACCCAAAATCCCCAGTGATTTTGCCTTTGCCAACACTGGGACGGCTGTATCACATTTGTTGCATTACATGTAGAGAATGAGTAGGAGGAAAGGGTTGAATAACATAGAAACTGCAGTAAAGATTGATGCCATTTATTGGATTTATTTCAAGATGAGACAAAATTCAATTCATTCTTCGTCTGTTAATTTCATATCTACAGAAAAGTTTTTCATTTTACAGCCGCTTATTGTGCTTTATAGCACTTTAAAATTGTCAATAAATCGTAAGAAGTAAAAACCCATAGGAATGAGTACATTGCAAAATATTAGCATGAGAAATTTTTGTTAACCTTGGCCATCCACGTAAATTTCTTGAGATTCATGCTGCATTCTTAGAAGGAGGCCATGTAAATGGGATTTAAGATTGAGATATAATAGTATACATATAAGAGTATGTGTTGTTGCACAGCTTTTTATTTTATTTCATTGTTGGAGGGACATTGGCGAGTCTATAGGTGTTCCCATTTATTTATGAAATTTAGCAATTCTGACAATGATAACTATACTACTGACAGCATTGTGGAACTGCTGCCTGAAGATAATTATTAGTGTAGGTATATTATTTTATAGTTGATAATAAGTCATCGGTTTGTATCATTTACATTCTACATCAACAGCAAAATACGCAATTAACTCGATGAGCAATGATAGTCGCAATGATTATTTGTAACATTTGGTGCATTCCCTAATTGGGCATCATTCCCGTGTAATTAATTCAACAATAATATGCATACAACTATCGCTGCAGTAGCTAATTCTGAAACAAAATAAGTAATGAGACCGTATAGCTAATCACGATATGGAAAAACAGTGGGACCATCCCCTTATCCAAGTAGTACATATTAGCCACCCGAACAGCTAATGGTCTCATAGCTACGATACTCCTCTCCAAATACTTCCGCACTCTCATCGATTTGGCTTCCTGAAGAAAAATCCGAAGATTTTTCTCGGCAGTAAACGAGCTTTCAGTCACAAGGTAACCATGACTGTAGAGAATGGGTGGATTAGTATGAACAATAAAGTTACATGTGATCACAAAGACCAGAGTAAAAACATGGAACTGGTGAATCCAACGTATCAGGGCATAATTGAGGACGACGCAGCAAAGCATGAAAGTAGATTTCATGAGTTCGATGTTACTTCCAAAACAGTTTCTAAATTCTTGGAGCAAAATCCGCAACTCATTGTGTCGCTGCAGGATGTACCGAGCTTCTCCAACGGTTTTTGGTTTCTCTGAACTAAAATAATGATTATTTCTTTAACAATATTACTAATTTCGAAATAAATCACTTAAGTTTTGTTACATGAAAAGGATCTCTTATACATTTGCTTGGCCCAGAAATTGAAACTGCGGATGGCAAAAGCATGGAAATAAAATTCCGTGATGGCTGAACTTGCTCCTGCCAAGATATTGATGAACTCACAACCAAAGCAGATTAAGAAGATCACACTGGCGAAATCATACTCACGGAAATATGAATACAGGTACCGTTTCTCGTGTGGACTTAACAGGAACATGAGCATCGTTCCGATGATGCAATTCAGTTGACTTGGTAACCAAGACATAATAGTTTGCTCTACAACTTTGGACCTTCTTCGGTTAGTTCCATACGAACCTAAATATTAATATTTATAACAAAAAAACTACGTAAATTGTGTATGTAATTTAATTATTCTCTTTTTTGAATTGATTTTACATTTATATTTGAAATACTAAAAAACTTACCATTGATCCTAGCAACCTGCTTGTACAGCCACGTAATATTTTGCCCATTCCTGAGCAAGTTCCGTTTGTAGGAAGCAAATCCAATCCAGCACAGGAGGTAAAAAATGTGAATACACGTCTCTTCCAGTTTTTCATGGAGTTCTTCATGAGATCGGATAATTTGGAAAATGTAGTGGATCAAGTAGAAATTAATGACTGTGACTTGAATTCGAAAGAACCACCAATTGAGACTTCCTCCTTTGTACGATCTCAATTGAAGGACGTCTCCGGCGTAATCATATGTGAAGGGAGTGGAACCGGTGGATGAGGTGATCTTCAGCGCTGCTTTTATGTACTGATGAAACTTTTGGCTTATCATTTTTTTCAATGCAGTAGATATTGCATTTACGCTTGAATAACTTCCAATGAGTTTGACTATGGTGACAGCAACCTGAATGGCAGAAGCTGAATGTTTGAATGAGATATATATAATTCTAAATATTATGTACGTTTTACAGTAAATTAATACAATTATTTTAAAAATTAGGGTAGGAAAAACTAGGGCTTTTTATTTATCCAATTTCAAGTTCAGCTAACTACGGGTATTTGACTTCAAAGATGACGGAAAGGTCATGCAGTCGGATAATAACATTAATTATTATTAAAGTATTTATACGTGCAAATGATGGAAATTTTAACGATAATGACTCAAAGTACTTAGTGGGAAAATTAAATACATGAATTAATTTACCTGCAAAATAAGAGATCCACAGAAATAATAGTTGCTGTAATTTTGTCATGATATTATTTTGTTTTTCTAGTAGTACTTAGTACATACTTTTAGTTTGTTGAAGTTATTATTTCCTTTATTAGGTGGACATAGTAGAAATGTTTTAATTATTCTATACTTTTATCTTCAAGCAGTTTCAGAATTTTGTCAGTAAATTTTTACTGTTATTACTGACAGAATTTTGAAATTACTGCCTGGTGATTATTATTAGTGAATTAGTGTAGGTATCTTATTGACTAAAAAGCAAGTTATGATGGTCATGGCGGTCTGTAAATATGTGTATATGAAATGCGAAGCGACTTACAATGCTTTATCCATAACTGGGCAAGGTAATAAACACTGTAAATGCCCGACAAAACAGGCCTACCACGGTCAATCTAAGGCATCGATGTTGAAGAGAACGGAAACTATTAGTATTTATGTCCTCATCCGCTTTTTACAATAATATTAGTAATTTTATTATTAGCTAAATTCAAAAATGAAAACGAAGTACAAAACCATAAAATAATAGTTAAGTCGACAGTAAAAACATTGTTGGAACTTCTACTCTTCTGGAGCAAATAAAATGGATTAACAACTGATAACTGGACCTATATACATGAAATTCTTGTGAAGAACTTTTTGTTAAAAAACGCCAAGATGGGAAGGCTATTCTCATGTTAGAGCGGTTTTGAATTGTGATGGATCTGGAAATTCGAAGAAGCTGCCAAAGTTGCAAAGATATGGAGCGTCTCCTTGGCTTACAATTAGAGAGAAAGCAGCGAAAGATGCTTGAAGAAAAATTGCCACTGGAGAATGGTCTTTGGGAAATCCAGAGAGTCTCGGGAGAGTAACGTAGGTGGTGTGGAGAAATTCCGTCGCTGGTGTAGGAGATTGACGCGTCTGGTGTGGTGACTTCGCGTTACTGGTAGAGTTTTTGGATTGACGGGAGAGAAGCGCAGCTGGTGAGGTGACATTACCTCGCGGGTGGTGGAGATGGACAGACGGGAGAGAAACGTAGCTGGTGTGGTGACATCCCACTGAGCTGATGGACTGAAGGGAGTGTGACGTCTATAATAAGTCATTGCTGTTGAAAAGAGGTATTTGTTAAACGGGCAGTCAAAGGGTGCAAAGGCTGGGTAATACGTGAAATATTGAATTTGTCATATCCAAACCCTGTAAAAGGGATTTTCATTTCCCCTTAATGATTTTATGTATTAAAAATCAAAGCTTCGCCCATTCAAGCTCCTGTCATATCTCAGTCATCAGTCGTAACAATTTTTTTTATATTTTTTTTACGAACGAACACCCGGACCGATTTAAAAAAAACGCACTTAGTCAAGCTATGACCCCAAGTAATCTTCACAAAAATGTTGAACAAAATCAGTCAAGCTTTTTTTCAGTTACCATGCTGATGGACGTATGGACGCACGGGCAAGGGTATTGTATTGTACAAGACAGGCTGACGCCGCCTATAAACCATAAAACAAGATATCTTGTTAGCATACATTTCAGTCGAAATTTCAGTCAGATTTACACAGCAGGATACAATAAATATGACATTTCGAAGGAATTGTTATGTTATACGTTCATGGGTAAGATTCTTGCAAAAAAGATGATAATTTGTGATAAACAACGTTTTTAAGTTTGTTTGAGCTCTATCTTGAGTTGAGGATATTTTGATATTTATTAAAATTTGCAGTAAAACATGAACCTTTAATCACTCCATTTCCCTCCATTTATTTGTCTATCTCTGTATATTCCAAAGAAATAGACGGTTAATTTTGTTTTTTATTAGTTTCAATGAATACTTATTACATCTTATCGCATTCAGCGGAACTTGAGCTTTACCCCTTCTATGACTCACTCCATGTTCTTAAGTAATTCCGGCTAGATTTAATAAACATACATAAGAAATTACTTCCCTTCTTTGGAAAGATTTGCCAATATTTATTTTATTTCTCTCAATCCGAGTTCCAAGAGTGAATTTTGTTTAGCCACATTTGCCCCTACCAATTTCTTTGTAAGCAGATATTACTTATTATAAATAAGGGTATTCAGTAAAGTCAGTCATTCAGTCCGAGAGCTACACAAAAGGATTACACCCAATCGAAAGCTCCTCAAACATTAAAAACACAGTTGATGTCTGTGCTCTCTTTCTTTAAAGAGTAAAAAGTCATTGTTGATAAAAATGTCATCGGAGCCGAAAAAATTAAATTGGATTTCCATGGAAGATGGAAATTATCCGAGATTCGGTGTCC
>JAQFXU010004686.1:0-13002 GCA_034693705.1 Spatulosminthurus flaviceps | reverse complement strand
GTTAATGGACAGGAAGAGCACTGATGACTGAGTTTTCCAGTCGTTTCCATTTTAATTCAAACTGAAAAAAATGAACAGCGGGAATTAAACTTAAGAAACTACATAATTTGAGAGAAAATCCTTCCGAAAAATAAACAAGCTAAGCTCAAATGACTTACTGGAATGATTTAAAAGTGAATGCAGAGAAACGGTTTACGCCAGCTGAAAGAAATAAAAATCTTACGAGATGATCTACCGCAGGGTCCTCCGGGTCCTAAAATCCAAATGAAGTCGTAGTCTGATTCTGAGTATCAATTCTTGTATGATCCCTTGAATGAGTCAGCGCATGGGATCCCATTGGTTTCTGTAGGAAACGTTTATCAGGTGATAACGTTTAGAAATCGTTATTCACATTCCGTCATTCCTCAAATTCTCGAAGGTTTGAACTTATGTGATAGTAGTTACGGCAGACACCGCAAGATCACGTGAGTTCCCACAAGAAAAAGATAACAGAGTATCATAACCATCCCTTGTTGAACGTGCTTAATTTTCCAGAAACTACAATAATCACGGCATTGGCCACGGCAATAGAGCCCCGTATCACTCTGTTAAGCACGTAGTTTAATGGCTGGGAGTTTCACTAAAATCATCCTTTTAGAACAAAGTCTAAAATAATTTTTGAGACAATTTTCACCTACCCCATGAAAATCTGCACAATACAAATCTACCTCAAGATTTTTTCCCCATATCCAGAATTTTTGGTTTTGAAAGTTAGTTTTTTTTTGAAATTTGACCCCTAATGTAACCTCAGTTGGCCTCAAATCACCAATTTTTGGGTCATACAAATAATCTTCTGGGAGTGTACCCGCCAAAATGTTTCCTTCCAATTTTCAGCCAAATCTTACGAACCCATCCGGAAACATCTTTTTGTCAAAAACTGCACGATTGACCTAAGAAATTTTCATGCTACCTATGGCTAAAATTTTTGTAGCCCATGGGCTCTTTTTAGCTCAGAAGTGCTTTAGAATAAGTTTTATCTAGCAACGTCATATTGCCATGCCGGATTATTGCCCCTTGATTATGAAGTACCCTAATTATAATGTTTTCCGGGAGCCTTGGAAGTTTCACAATTAAAGGGGAATATGTATCTGGCGCCTATCATTCTAATTTAAAATCAATCTTCATCACTCCATTATTCTAAAAGTACCTCCTTATTACAACAGATCTCCACGTATAAGACGGTCAAGTGTGTTAATTAAAGCTGGGTAAACCTCCTTTGGAATAAGGACGAAACAATGCATATGTACATTTAAGTATGTACATAAGTGTTCGGTGCCAAGGAAGTTTACTTACAATCAGCTTTAATTATTTAACACTTATGATTTCTTGATGAGTTTACAGAAGTGCAAATAATTTGTGGAAATTACTCGAAGTAGAAAACTCAAGGTTGCTGGTAACCATTGAATTACAAGTTACGAGGGAATTTTGGTAAATATTTTCTGGAGTCAACTATGCGAAGGTATAAAATTAGCTAATAATTTAATGAACTTAAATTATCATAATGGTGGCTAATAGTGTGTGCCTTTACGGGTCCCAAGTATAAAACATGTGGGGGGATAAAAAAAATACCGTCGCTAAAAATTCAGGGGCTACGATTGGGGGACAAAATCTTGTATCTTGTGTGTATTTTAACTTAATTTTCACCAATATTTTCTTCAAAAAGTAAGGCTCACACCATTATACAGTAGATACCTCTGAAAAACTCTCGGCTTTTCAGAGCTTTCGAACAGTACATATTACTACATCAAAATCTGAGGGCACCACTTGGAAGTGGTACATTCCGAGACAAGTATTCTTAAAGTCGTCTTATGTCTTTGCAGTCCCGGATGAATTGAGTTATTATCCCTTTGAAATATCACTATGAACCGAGAAACCTCTCGCCGTGCTATTTTAGTCACCCCGAAAATAAAACACAACCTTGTGCTAGCATTCAAATACGGAAGGGTGTTTCGTGGGACCCCTTTTAAATGGAATAATGAATTACAACGATGCGAGCTTGGGGAAACTTCACTCAAGCCATGGGGTTTCAACATGGCGATCGGCATTCTCC
Source organism: Spatulosminthurus flaviceps (assembly GCA_034693705.1). Lineage (NCBI taxonomy): Eukaryota > Metazoa > Arthropoda > Collembola > Symphypleona > Sminthuridae > Spatulosminthurus > Spatulosminthurus flaviceps. The sequence continues at coordinate 10,913 of JAQFXU010004686.1, read as the reverse complement.
ACGTCATTTTTGTCTGGTGTCGCTGTCTTCAAGTGAGTTTGAACGAAAACTCTGGGAAAAATGAAGTGATTTATGTGAAATTCATGGCAGCGTACTATTCACTCGCAGCAGTCCTTCATTTTGGAATGATTCAAAATTACCGGGAAATCCCAGCTTTTGACAACCAATTTTTGAGGCTAATGGGTAATTTGGAAAGTATGTATTTTATATGAAAAATACTTGATACGTAATTTTGTAGATCTTTATAATAATTAATGTAATGTGGTTGTTATTCGTAATCCGGACTTGAAAAGTTCCGGTGTCATATTGTAACGAAACTATTTATTTCAAATACTTTTTTGCAAGAAAAATTTTAACCCCAAATTGCCATAAGATTCTGGCTCAAGTTATGAAAATTCCGCTACAATACAATCTGTTCTACCCTGTGAATGTTTTGTTGTAATTATGTGTTAGCCACTTTTTAATTCTCCTGATTTCAGGGCAGTTTGTTCGGAAAGGAGCCAAAGTCCCAATGCTAATCAAAGTCATTGAAATGGCCATGCAACTTTGCTTCTACTGCGTAAATGCAATGTCTTTCTTACTGGCAGTCTCCGGATTCCTATTTCCCCACTCACCCGAGCAATTCCTTTCCTTGGTATTGGAATCAAACCAGGATGTTAGCCTGTATCACAGAATATCGTCCGGCATTTTAACTGGATACGTTGAGTATATTTATCACGCTTCAGCCTTGATTGCTATACAAAATACATTTTTAGCCGCTATCGTCACCTTGTTAATCAATGAACTAAGGTAATAGATGAAATAACAGAGCGATAATAATTATTATTCATACAAATACTTATAATTTTAGACATGAAAATAAATTTTGAACTTCTTGGGTATGCACTTCAATAGTCCGAAGACGGCTTCTGTAACACTTGACACAATTCGAGAGGAGGAAATCCTTCTGCGTGCGTACCAGTGGCTTCGATTAGAAATGGCATGGTACAACCACATTTACACCACTCTCATTGTTCCAGTATCAAAGCTTCTGTTGGCGTCGTGGTGTGTGTATTGCACCTACGGTGCAATTAAAATGAGTGGAGTTCCAGCCCTGGCAATGGCCGTGGTAGCGATATTTAGCTTCGTATTCCTTCTCACGGCTTTCACATTGGCCGCTGAAGTTCAAGGAAGGAGTGCTATAGTGAAAAACTACCTGAAGGTGAGGATGGTCGATGCCCAGAATAAACGAGTGGTACGATCCTACCCCGTCATTTCGGTCAATCTTCGAGGATTCTACATTGTGGACCGAGGAATGGTAATGACCATGGTAGATATCATTGTAAATGAGACCGTGACGTTTTTGCTTCTAAATTGGTAGTGAGCTCTAAAAGTATGGATGTAAATAAGGATAAGCCAATATGGCGGAATCATGGGTGATTATATTTAGCTCCATGACTATAGTGAGGAATATATATGTATTGCCCTGCTGTGCACAAAATTGAGGTCAGAATCAGGCCTATTCGCGCACAAAATTTTAAAACCACTGTAAATGCAATAATAATAAATGGGGAAGAAATTATCCCTTATGTCAAAGATTGTGTTGCGAAGATGGAGGAATGTAGAAAAGCCATTGGTATTACTGATAAGAAATGGAATATATGGTCGAATATGCAGAAAATAGTAAGCAGTATGGGAGACCAGTATTATTGTACTGAATCAGGAATAAAACGTAAATAAAATGAAATGAAATGAAGCATTTAGACAATGTTTTAAAATTCCAAAACAAATGTTAAATGACATAGTAATAGCTGTAATACGTGGTTCATACAAAATTGCATATAACCACTTGTACAACTAAATTGAAAATATGTTCATAAAACCTCTAACTCTTATATTTACTCATATTGAAAATTATGTACTGTGTCGCAAGGCAAATACCAATGGGGTATCAGTGAAACAATAAAGTTTCTTTCTCTTTGTCACTCCAAATCTGGGTTTCATTTGTTTGTGCAAAATAAATATGAACGTACAAAGAAATGAGAGAAAGGGTTGGTGATTCGAAACCCATTCCTGTTCCTTGTACGCAATCATAGGGGCGAACCTATGAAGCGCTTGCACATTAAAGTGTAATTTAGCACTATTATGGCATAATACAATTATAACGCGTTTTAAAAAATTCTTGAAAAGAATCACCAAATTTTATTCAGCAACCACGAGCAAACTGAACACATTTTCCAAAATGATAGAAAATATAGTGAGAACCAATCCCGCGTCCGCAAAATAATGCCTATCAATGCAAACCCCTACAGGGTGTAAAGACTGAAGAATTTTGATTTTCAACTTTTTCCCTGTCTTTCCTTTCCTGCTCAACAGCATTTCATCCGAGTATTCAGAGAATTGACCAAGATTACTCCAAGTAACCCAAGCAATAGTCCTCCCCAACAGAAAAGGAGGAGGGAAAGTAATCCTTCTGTTTTAGTTGCCCCATAACATTCATAACAAGCATAGCTTGCAGTGACCATGAAGCTGTACTGTGCCAGCGGCAATACTGTATGATTGGACTAAATAGCTCCCGAGTTTGTTGATGCAGAAAACCCCAAAAGTCTTGTACTGACAAATAAATTTCTAATAAGAACCATTTCGTTTTTTCATCCAATTCTCGCAACTCATGTGGTCTAATATTTCTACCCCGTATAACAACCAGGGTAAAATTGGAAATGAAGCTACTGCGATTAAATTGTGTGAAATCAAAGAAATATAAAAGTAGAAGAATGCTTGGATAATGTAGACAAATACAAGAATATTTCCAGGATTTTCAGCAAGTGAAGTGAGGGAAAAGGGATTTTCAGGGATAATAATCGCCATTAAAGTTATAAGCAGAGTGAGCAACACAATTCATAATAAAATGCTATTAAGAGCGTAGCAGCGGCCTTGTCGCAACCAAATCCTCTCTGGTCTTTACGAATGGTGTTATTCTCTCTACAAAGCTCGAAAATGCTGCAACCAATAACATCAGCCATGCTCTACTTCCCTCGCTATTTTTGTTGTTCGGTCTTAGAAATGTCAATTGATAGCCTAAAAACACTTGTACGCTTAACTAAATAAGAAAATTAGCAAGGATGCTATTTTCCTGTAGATTGATTTTGATGGGCAGAAGAGATTCTGCTTTGGATTCCTATCATACGACATGAAACCACCCAAATAATGGTTTAAAATATAGTTTATAAATATATTTTTGAACCTGGGCTGGTTACATGACCAACGTATTAAATCCTTCATTATTACCCTACTTTAATAGTTTATACGAAATTTCCAAATAGGAAAATATTTTTGTGTTTACATCAATCAATTTTTCTCTCCTCAGCCTGTATTTAACTTCGTACCTCACTACGACATAATGTGGAAAAAATCCATATGCTAAAAGTGCTACCATTATTTACTGATATGCTTTACTGCCTTCGCCCGCCAAGAATAAGAATTATATCGTCGACTCAAAAGTAGAAAAGGGATTTAAATTTTTCGAGCCTTATATGGGAAAAGACAAAATTATAGCCCCTTTTGCATTTTAGCGATGATGATGATGATATTTGAATATTTTTGTAATTAAATTTTCAATGAATATTTTAGATGTAAGCAAACAAATACACATACTGCCGAATACTCTAGTTTTCTCATTGGGATTCATTAAATCCATTTTAATTATTCTTGCGTGTGCTCGTCACAGTAAATGTAACCTATGTAAAGTACAAAAACTTCTTAAATTTTCCGAACCTTGAGGGAAATACTACATACATACTGGCAAAAACACAAGTATTTCATCCGCACGTATAACCACAATAGCTACAACTACAATAATAAATATTTTTATTACAGGAGCGCATCGTCCGTTACTTGAAAGTAATCAATAGCGTCACCTCCCCAAAAAAACACTTCCACCTTCTGAAAAATGGCAACCACCTGGGTTGATGGACAAACCGGTTTTTAACTGGATAAGTTACTCATACGGTTGTCAAGCACATAAATCAATTTTCCACTAGTTCATTGGGCAATCGTTTGCTTCCAACATTTTGTCCGAGTGAATCAATAAGACGTATATCTCTGTCCGCTCCTGGTGATTTGTAGCTCACAATCTTGTGAAAAACTCAAAATATGATTAGAAGTGTCTACCAATTAAAAAATAATAATTTAACTCTTATTTACGCTTGGAATAACTAAGACTGGGTCTATAATCAGCACATTCAATTAAAGGAATTTTAAATTTCCATTAAAACTTTTTTTCGATCTAGCGAATTAAATTGGTTTTCTATATTTAATATGATTTATTGTTTATCTTTTTTAGTTGGTGTTTACGAGGATAATCTAAGACTTGAATAATTGAAAAATAAGGGACTCCTTCCAATACCAGTGGAGCTGTAATACATTAAAAGTCAATTTTAATTTCATTTTCCTGGAATTGCCAATGCTTGCCTGAATATTAAGTGACTTTTAATTTAAAGTGTCTTTTCATGGACGAAAATGCTTCTAGTGAGAAAATGCTGAAGAACGCCTTTATTACTCGAAGGTGAATATTTTTACAGGTTGGTTTGGGCTTCAAATAAGTTTTTATTACATACTGGCAAAAACCCAAGTATTTTATCCGCGCATATAACCACTATAGCTACAAATACAATAAAAAATATTTTTATTCAAGGAACGCATCGTCCGCTACTTGAAATCAATCATTAGCGTCACCATTTAATCAATCAGAAAATCCATGAAATTTGGAGAGCTCGTTTCATCCAAGACGCTGAAGCTTCCAATCTTGACACCCAAGCATGGGACGGGCCACAAGAATTATTTTGTTTACTTTGTGAGCTTTCTTGTCATTCGCCTAACTCCTTCCGGTTTTTTGCTCAGCACATGAACATGTTGACTCTGCCTTTGAATTCGGGTGATACTTGCAAATCTGATTCATAGTGGTGAAAAAATTGTATTCGCTTAGTTATTCATGGAAAATAGATTGAAACTGTATTTTGTAGACAATTCAACCTTAACAAGATATTTCAACTTTACCTGATGCTTTTTCTCATGTCTCCCTAGCGGTGCATTATAATTGGAAGAGAAGGAGCAAAACTTGCAGGTAAATTTTCCTTGTTCCTCGTGATATTTTTGATGCTGTCGTAAGTGGCTTTTTTTGACGCTGCTAAAAGGGCAGTGCTCACAGCCAAATGGTTTCTTCTTGGTGTGGTGGACAGCAGCATGATCTTGCAGGTCATTTAATTTTCTGAAAAACTTGGAACAAGTCTCGCATTTGAAATGCTTCTCACCTGTATGTTTCCAAATACAGTTTCTCACGCCTCCAGATGTGGTATAATTCTGAGAGCACAACGGACATTGGAACAGCTTTTCGTCATTATGTATCCTGAGATGCCTTTTCATTAGTTCCAGGGATCTGAAATCTTTGGTACAAAGTGTGCATTCCACGGGAGTAATCTCACTATGAATTTCTAAATGTCTTTTTAAAGTACTTTCGTAGGAGAGCTTTATTCCACAAATGCTACACTCAAAAGGCTTTTCATCCGTGTGGGTTTTGAGATGACCATTTAATGCACCTTTTTGACGGAAGGTTTTTGAGCAATGCTGACAATCAAAGGGCTTTTCACCTGTATGGATCGTGGAATGAGCTTCCAAATTATTTTTAGACTTGAATTTCTTGCTACAGACCTTGCAGCTGAATTTTCTCTCATCTGAGTGGACCTTGGAATGGCGTTTTAGGTCGGTGTTAGTCCCAAAGCTGGACCCGCAGATTTTGCAGCTGTAAGGTTTTTCACCTGTGTGAGTTCTGGAATGTCGCGTTAATGAATTTTTATGAGTGAAGAGGCGTCCACAAAGGTTGCAACTAAATGGCTTTTCACCCGTATGGACTCTCTGGTGAGATTGAAGCTGAGCATTTGTAGGAAATTTCAATTCACAGTCGGGACAATCGTGGAAAATGTTCTTGTGGGTTCTCAAATGCAAGCGTAGTTTCAGCTTCGTAGGTAGTTTCTCTTCACAGCTGGTACACGTAAAAGGCTTCTCCTCCGTATGTGTGCTTAGATGCTCAGTTAAGCTACATTTTAGACGGAATCGTTTGGAGCAATAATGACAGCTAAACGGTGTTTCACCCGTGTGGTTCAAAATGTGCTGTTTCAAACTGGTGTTTTTGATGAAGCCTTTTCCGCACGTTAGACACTGGTAGGGCTTCTCGCCGGTATGCGTCCGGATGTGATCGCTTAATAATTTTCTATAAGTAAACCGACGTGCACAAATGTTGCAGCTGAAAGGCTTTTGCTGTGAATGGCTCCTTAAATGGTCAGTTAATGCTGCTTTTTGACCAAATGTTAATGGACAGGAAGAGCACTGATGACTGAGTTTTGTAGTCGTTTCCATTTTAATTCAAGCTGAAAAAAATTGGACAAAGATAATTAAACTTGAGAAACTACTTAATTTGAGTCAAAATCTTGTCGGAAAATAAACAAGCTAAGTAGACTTACTGCAGAGATTTATATGCGAATGCAGAGAAACGGTTTACGCCAGCTGAAAGAAATAAAATTCTTACGAGATAATCTACCGCAGGGTCCTCCGGGTTATTTGATTCCTAAAATCCAAATGAAGTCGTAGTTTGATTCCGCGTATCAATTCTTGTAGGGTCCCATAGATGAGTCAGCAAATGGGATCCCATTGGTTTCTTTGGGAAACGTTTATACGGTGATAACGTTTAGAAATCGTTATTTACATTCCTTTAAATTCCTCAAATTCTCATAGGTTTGAACTCATATGACAGTAGTTACGGCAGACACCACACAAGATCAAGTGAGTTCGTACAAGAAAAATATAACAGAGTAGCCTAACAATCGTTTGTTGAACGTGTTTAACTTTCCAGAAACTGCAATCATATCACGGCATTGGCCAGTGCAATATGGCCGCCTATCACTCTGTTAAGCACGTTGTTAAATGGCTGGAAGTTTCACTAAATTCAGCCTTTTATAAAAATGCTAAAATAATTTTTGAGGCGATTTTCCCCTACCCTATGAAAATCCGCGTAGTGCAAATTTACCTTAAAATTTTTTCCCCATATCCAGGTATTTTGGTTTTGAAGGTTGCCATTTGTTAAAATTTGACCCCTTTAACTTCAGTTGTCCTCAAATCACCAACTTTTGTGTCATAAAAAAATCTTCGGGGCGTATACATAATGATTCCTACCAATTTTCAAAAAAATCATACGAACCAACCCGGAAACATTTTTCCGTCAAAGACCGCGCGAATTGACCTCAGAAAATCCTACATCCAGCCCATGGTTAAAAATTGTGTTGCCAATAGGCCCTGTTTAGCTCAAAAGCGCCTTAATAGAATAAATTTTATCTAAATCGTTGCCATGCCGGATTACTGCCCGTCGAATATGAAGTACCGTATAATTAGAATGCTTTCCGCGATCTTTGGAAGTTTCTTAATTAATAAAGGGCAGGGGAATATGTACCCGGCGCCTACCATTCTACTCTATGGTGAAGCCTTCTCACATTGCTAAGAGTTTAGGTATTTTTGTAATCAAATTATTCATACTAATAATTTTCATTAGCAAAAGCCATTCACGGGTTGGCGTGTGGAAATAACTTTGAAATAGCTTTTATTAAACCCAAGTTTTGGGTAGCAAACTTTCCTCATTTTACTTATTTATCTCAGTATGAATACTTAATTTCCAATTGCGGGTTCTCGAAGGCAGGAACCATAATTAATTACTCCAAGTGGAGGTAGCACGCACGTGTAGCGTGTGTGTGCTACAGTAGATGAAAATTTTAGGTAGGATTAGTCCTACTTATTCCCTCTTGAGAATCAAAGCAGAAGAAGCCAGGGATTTGTGTAAAGACCAACTTCGGAAGAATTTTTCGTCTCTGTAAAAATTCCTTCTCTGTGATAATTACTATGTATCTTGGAATTGGTTGGTAAATGTTAGAGACCTAGTAGCTGTCTAAAATTCCAAGTGATTAGTTTTGCTTGTTATATTATAGTGGGAAACAAAAACAATTTCATTCAATGTGATATTAAAAATGGATCTGCTTCTGTGCAAAGGGGGGGGTCTAATCTAACAACACTTTTCAGACTAACAATAAGACAAGAATAAATTCTTGTAGTCCTATAACTTTATAAGGCTTTATAGTTAACGTTCATGTCTTTGCAGTCCCAGATGGATTGAATTATTATCCCTTTAAAATATCATTATGAACCGAGAAACCTCTCGCCGTGCTATTTTAATCACCCCGAAAATAAAACACTACCTTGTGCTAGCATTCAAATACGGAACGGTGTTTCGTGGGACCCCTTTTAAATGGAATAATGAATTACAACGATGCGAGCTTGGGGAAACTTCACTTAAACCATGGGGCTTCAACATGGCGATCGGCATTCTCCACGTCATTTTTGTCTGGTGTCGCTGTCTTCAAGTGAGTTTGAACAAAAACTCGGGGAAAAATGAAGTGGTTTATGTGAAATTCATGGCCGCGTACTATTCACTCGCAGCAGTCCTTCATTTGGGAATGATTCAAAATTACCAGGAAATCCCAACTTTCGTCAACCAGTTTTTGAGGTCAACGGGTAACTTGGAAAGTATGTCTTTTATATGAAAGTGCTTGTTCAGCATATATTCGTAGATCTTTATAATAATTATGTGATTGTTATTCCTAATACGACAAGTCATAAGCGCAGTGCAAATTTTGAGGGAAAAGGATTCCGGCTCAGGTGCTGAGCTTCCTTTAACCTGTGCAATATTAAAAAAACTTTTGTAATTTCAGGGCAGTTTGTTCCGGAAGGAGTCAAAGTACCACTGTTGATAAAATTCATTCAAATGGCCATGCAACTTTCCTTCCACTGCATAAATGCGTTGTCCTTCTTACTGGCAGTCTCTGGATTCCTGTTTCCCCATTCACCGGAGCAGTTACTTTCCTTGGTATTGGAATCAAAGCAGGATGTTGGCATGCATCACAGAATATCTTCGGGGATTTTAACTGCGTACATTGAATACCTGTATCATGCTTCAGCCTTGATTGCCATACAAAATACATTTTTACTTGCCATCGTCACCTTATTGATCAATGAACTGAGGTAAAATATTAACAGCCACTGTAATTCATATTCTTTATGATTTTGGATATGAATATTTGTGGACTCCATGATTACATTATACATTTAGCCCGAAGACGGCTTCCATAACGCGTGGAACATTTCGAGACACTGAAGTCCTTCTGAGCATGTACCAGTGGATCCGATTACAAACGGCGTGGTACAACCACATTTACACCACTCTCATTGTTCCAGCAGTGAAACTTCTGCTGGCGTCTTGGTGCGTGTATTGCACCTACGGTGCAATTAAAATGAGTGGAGTTCCAGCCCTGGCAATGGCCGTGGTAGCGATATTCAGCTTCGTATTCCTTGTCACGGCCTTCACATTGGCTGCTGAAGTTCAAGGAAGAAGTGCGGCAGTGAGAAACTACCTGAAGGTGAGAATGGTCGATGCCCAGAATAAACGAGTGGTACGATCCTACCCCGTCATTTCCGTTAATCTACGAGGATTCTACATTGTGGACCGAGGAATGGTAATGACCATGGTAAATATCATTGTGAATGAGACAGTGACATTTTTGCTCTTAAATTGGTGATGAACTCTATAAGCTATGGACTTAAATGGGGAAGAGTAAATAGTTATGATTAAACGTAAAATTAAACGTTTTCCTCCATTTGTGGCGAAGAAACCATGTTTTCTTATTTGAACTTTATTTTAAAACATGAACACGAAGCAGAGTAGTGCTAAGAGGTTGTAATTCTGTGAAAATATACAGTTTGGCATGATGATCGTAAAAATTGAGTGTAGTATATAATTTTTTAAGACTCATTTTCAGAATTAAGAATTTCTGAGCTTTCCAAAAAATGCAAAACGGTGCTATATATTTACAACAGAAAAATCATGGCACTAAATAATATTATGGTGATAACTTCGAATTCCGGCGTTAAAGATTTTGAATTTATATCAAAAGTTTATAATTTGATTTCTGAAACAGGACGGACTTAGCGCTTGCTATTCATTGCAAAACTTTCTGATTTTTATGATTTATTGGTGCTTATGTGAGGAAAATATTGGATCAGACAGTTTTTCACAAAACCTGAGTCTTACCTTTCCACAGTGACACAACCAGCTAGCTCTTACTACACGTATCATAACTGATTAGGAGCTCCCGCGCCAACGTAACTACAATGAAAAACACTTTCCAGGCATAAAAAACCAAAAACTGCTTGTGGTATCTCAGCAACTCCAATGCAAGCACACAAAACGAGAAACTGGACATGAATGAAAATAAATAAAAAATCATCCATCCTTGCTGATTTTGTAGAGTAAACTTGAAACCATCATTCGCGCTCTTAGGTTTGAAATTCCTCTTGAGAGACTTTGAATTCTTCCCACTTAATGAGTGAATGACATTTTCCACATCACCCATGGCCAAACGTAATCTTATGCCGTCAAAATATTGGAAAAGGCCGGAATCAAACATCAAACTAAAGTAGTGCTGAACGTTTAGTGCGAGAGGTTGGCGAAACCGGATACACAGACCATTAATAGGCAAAGTTTCTTTGCTCTCATAACACGAGTACGAAGGATGTTGCAATGATACGGCCTTCGCATAGCTCCCGCTCGCCCAGCCGAATTCCAAATGCGCTTTTTTTTCTGCCCGTACTAAATGATCCACGAACTGGGGATCAAAGCCGTGAAGGAAATTCAAATACACGGATCTATCCCGAATTTTCCTTAAATGTTTCTTCCTCGCAAAAACCCAGTCATTCAAGATCCAAACGTTGAAGTTCTCCTTATCCGAATTGCACACCGCAATTCCATAACCTGCATCGGAAAGTTGCTCAAAATTTTCTAA
>JAQFXU010004685.1:0-13005 GCA_034693705.1 Spatulosminthurus flaviceps | reverse complement strand
TTGACTTGAATGTGGACAAATGTTAGCAAATAGACACATTCTCCCAAATTTATAATATTTGGACAGATTGTACGTTTAAAAAATTGGAATTTTATGCAGATTTTACCAAAATTTTGACAAATTTTACATTTACTTTTACAAATGGTTTTAAAATTTTGACAAATTTTACCAAAATTATAACAAATTTTACAGAATTTTCCATAAATTTTCTACAACTTTCACAAATTTCCCAAATTTTCTACAACTTTCACAAATTTCCCAAATTTTCTACAACTTTCACAAATTTCCCAAATTTTTAAAAAATTTCATCAAAACTTCAACAAATTTTACTGGAAAAACAAATTTTAACAATTTTTTATTTAGCTTTCTAAATTCGGACAAATATCACTATAACTCTGAAAAATATTCCTACAAATGTTACCAAAATTTCGACAAATTCTACCAGAAATTATGGCAAACTTGAAAAAAAAATTACAAAATTTTATCAAAATTTGACAAAAAATTAATGTAAAATCTTATTTGGACCCCGAAAATCCCCAAAATACTTTCACCCGCCTTTCCCCAACCCATGTCACTCATCCCAAAAATCCGGACCTGTTCCCAATCAGAGCTCTGCTCAACACAATATTTAATCCATTATTTCTATCTACCTCCAAATAAGCCAGGGAAGAGTACTTTCATCGCTGTCCTATTCAAACTCCCCTGTTAGTTAAGCACTATTATGAAGAAATACTTGAGCTATAACTCAAGTCCTTCCATACATATTTACGTGGTCCTGAATACACCGGAAGGGAAATTGGATGAGGAGAAAGGCAATTGAACATGTGTTCGTGATAGTATTCATTTGAAATAATTGAATTTCTATCTCACTCATCTCTTCCCCCCACTATCTCATTCCAGCATCTCTCCTCTTTCTCTCTCTATCTCTCCACGCACAAATACATTCTCCTATTGACTTTCCCGCCCGCTTCAGAGGAAGCAAAAGATAAAGATACGGAATTCAACTATTATTATTTGTTTGGTTAATACATAGGAAATGTATTGAACATGTCTAGACACCGTGACAAAACCCACATGCACAGCCTTATCCCGTGTTGTAGCATAATGAATGCCATAATAATCAATAATCAAAACGGACAGATTACATTTGCTAATGATGTCCTTGGAAATGTTACTACACTTTCCTATAATCCACCATTCTCCAATTCCAAAAGGCCACAAATACAAATCCTCTGGGATTTTAGCACTCACTCACTTTTATCAAAGGATTTGTGTACGGCGGAGTGTTGTTGTGAGTACATGGAAAATATTTAATTAAAATAATTGCATATTTCCCTTACGGACATTCTTCCATAGCTTTGCATACAATTTTCTCACTCTTATTTTCCTTCATATAAATTAACGCTCACTATTTATGTACCCGGAAATCCATGCAATATGGCTCTGGGCGATTATTAGGACCAAAATCCTAGATTTATTTTTCCTCGTGAATTTTCTTATTTCCTGAGTTTTTTCCTGGTTTTTAAATTTAAGGGTGAATAAATTTCGTAAGGAAATTTGTATGAAAATTGACATAAAATATAAGCATATAATTAGAATGACATAAACGTGTGACTTTTTCAACAGTAGAATTTTTTGGCTCAGATTTCCCAAAAATGTCTCTTTTGAACTTGAGATGACATTTTCCCTTATTCTTATTAAAAATTCTCCCTTTTTATGTAATGCAAATATGCTAAAGATTTTTATTGTAATTGGAGCTGGCAGCTACATAGTCAGTCAAGGAATAAAAGGGAGGCCACGCTCAACTTTCACCCGTGAAAGTTGAGTGGTAAAATTGTGTTGAGCTTCATATTATAACGGTAGTGCTATAATAGGGAATATGAAAAAAGGGAAAAATGAGAGAAAATTGACACTAACAATTGATAATGAATTCTCTCGGGAATGAAATGATGAAACTTGAGAATTCAATTAAGTGGAAACCATTCTTTGTTTCAAAGACATCTGTGTGCGTATTGTATTGGAAAATAAAATTACGTTTTACATAACTTTATGAGAGTAATTTTTTATGAGGTAGGGTAAAATGCAAGGGAGGAGTGTAGGTATAATTTGGGTTTTTGATTTCACAGGGAAATTTAGACGAGAATTTGCACGAGCCTTCCAGTTTTGTTTCCCACATCCCTACAATCCTGCCATCTCAAGTGTACATTCTACAACGCATCGGAATCAAGTGTATCTACAGACACGTCGTCACTGCTAGCAAAATAATGTGTGAAATTTTTTTTAATTGCAAAAATACCAAAGACCCAAAATCCAATGAAATTTTTACGTGAATTTGAAAACAATATTTTATAAATATATTCCCCGTAAAAATTAGGGGAAAAAAGTTTTTGGAAAAGTTTCAACTGTATAGAGGAAATAAAGAAATTTTGTGGAAAATATATTGAAATTTTGGGCAGGGTAGGTTTATTCAATTAATTATACAATTAAAATAATTTTGTAGAGTGTGACGGAATATTTTCAACAAAAAAGTGTGTCTCAAAAGGGGTTGGAAATTTTTTGAAAGGATTGCATCAAGTATTTAAATAGGTTTGGATTTTTTCAAGGTTTTCCTTGAGTCTTTTTTAAAATATCAGGAATGGGATATTTGGTTGGTGTAAAAAAAGTACATGAGGATTTTGAATGACATTTTTACTGAAAGGAGTGATTTTTTTTAAATCGTGTAAATATTGCATGAGCATGTGCACCTGCTTCATTGTGAATGTTGTTTTGTGAAAATGCACAGGTACGTTTAAATTTTCCATGTTTAACGTTTTATAAATTTAGCAATTTTTGTTTTTGAGCACCACGCTATGGCATTCCGCTCTCTGTAATAGCATGTAAATAAATATTTTCCACAAAACTTTGCCCTTGAAAATGCAGTTAAAAAATCCCGCCCTATTTTTCAAAGTATTTTCCAATATAGTTTAGAAATATCGGTAAATTTTTGCGTACATATTCCTACTATTTTTCAACCAATTTTGAGCTGTTTAAACTGATGAAAACGTTGAAATATATTTTTTCCACAGAAAAATTCCAGAAAGAATTTCTTCGTACGTTTGGCTGTCAACGTAGAAATCGGCGCCCCCCGGTTCTAAGGAGACAAAATACCAACAACCAGAGCTACAGTGGCTGTAATGGAAGAGGCATGTCTGCTTATTCAAGAAATTATCGTGGATCGAGAGTTGAGACAACGGTGGTTCAATTTGCTACGACTGTCTTGGAAAAATGATTTGAAAAATAATTTAATGCTCAAAACTGAGTTATTAGAGTTTTAAGCTTAAAAAGGTTCATGTTCCAAAAATGCATATAAATTTTGTCCAAATAGTGAGACGATAGGTTGGGATTACTTGGAGTGCTATTCCCAGGCTTGAAACTGCGGTAGAGAAAAAAAATGTCCTACCTTATTGGATGTTCAGACTTGAGCTTATGAATTATAATTATTATATTATTGTCAATGAATATGGAAAATACAATTGTGCGTATGATGTTCCAGCCATTAGACGAATTATGCCCACATTTACTCTTTCTATTTGTTTATGTTAATGTAAATTAGGGGTAGTTGTTGTTGAGGAGCCGTGCGAAAAATTTCCCCATGATGTTGAATATTATGTGTAATATTATAACACATATAAAATGTTATGTGTAAGTACTATGCTTCAAATTTAAAAATCGTGTGTAATAAATTAGGGGTTTAGACCAAGTGTTGAGCTACTTATTGTAAATATATGGGAGTAAAATGTGTACATTTCCCGAGTTAAAAGTCCTAATGGATCCTGTTCCATAAATCCCATGCTAAACTCTCCCTGACAATATGTGATAATAAAAGGATCTATAATTCGTACCTTAATACAAATAAGAAATTTTATTTTATTACTGTTAAGAGTCCCACCATTACATTTATTTCATATTTATCACACAAATTCTCCGTTCGAAAGTGTTTTAATTTGCCATACAATTCGCCAGAATTTCGTATAATAGTTTAACACTTTTAATTTCTTTGGAAAAAATATAATTTTTTTGAAATTTTTGGAAAATTTTACATATTCTAGGAAAGTTTTGTAAATGCCTGGGATATTTTACAAATTCTTTGGAAAATTTTACAAATTCTTGTTAAGTTTTACAAATTCTTGGAAAATGTTTCTTCAAACTTTTGGCAATGCATTCTGCGAATGAGCCTCCTCCCGTTTTTGAACTTTCAACTCCTTAGAAACACTATGTAAATTTTGGAAGACCATCTTAACGGCTTCCCCATAAGTGACACAAACATAAGGTAAATGATACTTCTCAGCCAACAACTTAATCCTCTCAGAGCTTCTCGCCAGTCTAAAATTAGGCATTGTCGGGAAAAGATGATGTTCAATTTGGAAATTCAAATGTCCCGTCCACCAGTCCAAGAACCAGGATGAATCTACATTGATTGTGTGAATTAGCCCATATTCCACCCAATGGCGTGGCTCCCTTGTGATTGGCAAATGAGAGTGGGATAGATCAAAAGTGATGAGGACCAAAGCCGCGAAAATGACAGTGGCTAAAGCGTAGGCGTAAATTCCAACGAAGTATGCAAGGACATAATGGACTGCAAGCGGGATAAATTCCAGGTATTGCTTGTGAGTCCAAATGTATTTGGGCGTGAACCAGAATTTCCAGCCGAGAAGCCCTCCAAGGGAGAGGGCGGGTACCAATAATTTTGCCTGATGCCGTATTATAAACGAGAAAGGGAAGATGGCGCTGCGAGGCTCGTCCTGTGTAGCTTCAACGTTGTAGGCAAGGTATGGCATCGTATTTAAATTCACGTCGCGCTGGAGTCTTTGAGGCATTGCGTGATGCCTGTTGTGATGACTTCGCCACCAGGAGCCGCTCAGGCCAACGCAGAGGGCTGCAAAAATAATAAAAATAAATTATTACATTGCCTTTTTCACGAATTGCTTAGGTCATTTCCATTTTAGACTATGCGAGATAAATGTCAATTGGGCGGCAAACTTAGCGCTGAAATTTCAAATCACGCCCCAAAGTTTCAAATTACGTGCCGAACCAAGTTTTTTTGAATTTGAGCGAAATTCCCGCTCAATTGAAAGCAATTAAATATCAACGAGCAATTTAAATTCATACCGAAAATCGCGCCTGAAATCCCCTTATCCAAATCCGGTCTCCCCGTCATAGAATAATGTCCAGCCTCATGGTTCAAGTAACTTGCACGAAGCATTAGAAGAGCTAAAATCAGTGCTCCTACCCCCGTCGACAAAAATATATTCTCCACAAAAATAGCAACCAGCGCGCTCGCTGCCGCTAGCACAAAAATTTCTCCCACACGTAGCACTGCATAAGGCCACGAAGGCTCAAAAAGTCCCTCACTTTGAAATTCCTTTGACAATTTCTCAAAATCCTCTGACAGTCCCTCGTAATTAATATTATTGACTCTTCCCACTAAACCCTCCTCCTCCGGGATTGGCCGACTCTTAAAAACTTTGAGTAATTTTAGCACTCTGTCCGAAGATCTATAATGAAACTGCTTAATAGCTTCCGTTGCATCCTCACCGCTCTTCGTATAAAACTCTATAACTCTCCCTCCCGGATGATTTTTGACCCAACCCGTCACATTGTAAAGTCTCCCCTCAAAACGAATTTCTTTTATTGAGGAGTCATCTTTCTCCACAAAATCCGGTTTTTGTGGGAGGAAAAAGTTTACTAACTTTTTTATCTCCGCTTTAACCAACTTAAACGGCTCTTTGATACTTTGGGAGCGACTCACACTATTTTTCTGTTTTTCCGGGTCCATTTTTAAACACAATTTACACCTCACACATTCTACAGAGCTTTTACAGTCTTCTCTCTTGTTACATCAAACTCAAATGACTTTGTGAAAGCGCAAATTTTTGGGAAAGCTCTTTTATAAGGGCCGGAAGGTCAAGAGGATGTGCTTTGGAAATCTAGCCCAAATGTAACATACGTGTACGTATTGATGAATTTTATATTAGAGTGTTGTCTCCCATCTCCCCCTTTTCCTTACCAAAACGTATTCGCTCGTAAAAAAATTAGTTGGTCTCATATTTAAATAGTAATTACAGTCATGTAGAATTTTTAGGGATTTCCAATAACAACTTTTGTAGCTCATTCTGACATTCTGACGCAAGAAAAATGCGTCATAAAAAATTATAATAATGTCCAGTGGAATGGTGCATGTAACACTATTCTAGGGGGCTCCGCTGCCTTTACCCTTTTTCTCCACAATATTTCCTCCAGAATGATTATAAATGCATGGCCCTTCCAGCGGTACATATATATTTTAACATGAAAAAGAGGCGCCAAAGTTATACACATAGGAAAAAATGCACATGCAAAATCTCTAGACCCAGTGCATTGTGTAATTCTCGAAAGTGACAATAATACAAAAATAATGGAGCCACGTCCGTAGGAATTTCTGGCAAATAACACGTTTAATATAGTAACGCACTTTAAAACAATAAAGTAAGAAACAAAACTGCGAGGCACAAAAATAGTGGAACCACATAGGTAAAAATTTCTTAAAAATCTCATTGATACAAAATTAGAGCCATGTGGGTAAGAATTTCTGAGAAATCTCACATTCAAGAATAACGCCCGTAGTAAAAAAAATAAAGTAAGAAAAAAGTACTAAAATTTAAAAATGTGTTGATACATTTCTACGCGGAAAACTTCCTTATAGTAGAAAGCCCATCTAAATCATATAGCTTCGCTTCAACATGATTTTGACACTTTGTGCTCAGCACAGGCAATAAGAACAGCATTAGCTGGCTACAAATTTAGGTAGAGTGGAGACCTTATGCAACGTACAAATATTTTTTGCACATATTTTCAACCCAATTGTTTTTGTCAACACTATCTCTTCTAATTTTAGAACTATTATTGTAGAAATGTTGACCCATTAAATATTTTTATTTCCTATAGAAATGCGTGTGTTTTCTGGGGTAGATTCTGTTTTGAAGGTGCTTCGATAAGTTGTATAGATTTTTATAATTTTAGGAATTCTGGAAATTCATGCCAATTCAAAACAAACTCATCAATTCCTCTGTATTTTTCAAGTTCCGTGTTAATAAAAAATGTATACGTACGTACATGTACACTATACAAAGATAAGAAATGTAACTTGATTCAACCAAGAACATTTGTTTGTCTTTATCGTCCCGGTCAATTAAACTGATTGCGTGTGTGATGAATTTTCATGTACAGCTTGGCCTATGGGGATATGTGTGTATGTATGTGTGTGTGTGTGTGTGTGTGTGTGTGTACCTGTGAAGGGAACCGGTTTCAAAATGCACCTACTCTCTATCTCTATGCATAATTAGTAGGACGGAGGAAAGGTGAATTGATGTCTTCTTCACAACTTTTCATGGTCTTAAAGTCCTTGGAATTTTTTTGCGTGTAAGAATTATAGCTCTGCTATGTAATTTGTACACAATAATAATTATTAATATTGTTGAGGTAGGAAAGGGAAATAGGAATGACTCACGCAAATTAATTTACTGCACTCAAAAGAACGATACCAGAAAATATGTATTTCAAGAAAAGAAGACACATGTGTTTTACGTGCATCATCTATTCTTTTCTAATGGTGGGAACTGTAGGGGCAAGCTGCAAATCACAATTTTAACCGTCGTTTATCATGAACAATGCTTGAGCATTGAGGGAATAATACACGGAGAAAATGATTTTTTTTCAATTCAAGGCACTACAGATCAGTTGAATAATTTATGATCTGCGCATAAAAAAGCATAGAAATCTTGTACCATCTCAGGTTTAATCAAATTTACAGCAATGACCGTATCTTCCGCGATTTGGTAACTCGTTTCCAAGTGTGACGTGGAGAAATGTTTGCATTATTTCTTCATTGATTCCTTAATTAAAAAGCACCTCGAGTAAACAATAATATTTTGGTCAATTCCCGAACCATAGGGTAAAATTGTTGTTTTCGTTGTGGAATTACAATAAGCTCTTAAAACTGAAGTATTTGCCTTCCAGTGTATAATAAAAATATTGAAAAAGTAAAAAACTTATTTGTTTAACACATTACTTAGTTTCAACAGCTGACAAATATTTGAATTTTCCCTCCATTTCGACACACATTAAAGAAGCCCATTCAGTGTCTCAGTGTTCAAATATTTGCTTTGTTGTTTTTGTTTATTCAAACGCAAATTTATTATGAGTTCAATGATATAGTAAATACACAGTACATACTTGAACCAACACTTACATCCTTTGTTTACGCGTTCATAGAATATACAAAATATTTATTTCCCGCCATTTCAGCAAGCAAGAGCAACCATTCCGTGTAAGCTTTTAGCGCGACACAAACAGGAAGCTCCTCACAATGAAAGCATCCTTGAAATTGTTGTTAACATTTCAAATAAGTTTTGTCATTTGTACAAGTGTAGTAATCGCACATCACCCCACAAAGTTTAAATTTCTAAACGTTTTTAGTGACTGTCTAATAAAATTGATTGTATCCTTTGATAAAATCCCACCCAGTCAAGATGTATCCCTTCTTCCTGCAACCTTCGCCTCGGATTTCCTAGCACCAATAATATTACATAATATAAATGAAACATTCCTCAACGATAGCATCGTACTCCGAAATCTACTCCCAAACGCCAACTTTTCCGTCAGAAATAAATACCTTGGCTGCTTCGTTTACCTACTTGAACCATCCTACGTCGATACGCTTGGTTTAACCCTGAATTTCACAGTATCTTCGTTACTACAAAATCACTTTTATCGTTACAAAGAGAACCCGGATTTTATTTTATTCCTTACCAAAATGAAACATTTGGATGTCCAAGTGAAATTACATCAAGATTTCCCGTCACAGGGTACCACCTCAAAATTCATATTTGTCCGCGATATTAATAACTCCCAAACTATTGAAATCCTATGCTTGGTATGTGATCCCACAAAATCATTTGAATTATTCTTTAAAGTTGAGGAGCCCATCAGCATGACAACTATTGCTGCTTTGCATAACAAAATACATTCAAATTTCCGGCGGGAACCTGTCCTTCATAATCAGTTTTACAATTACGCACTCATGGAATGCAGCCCTTCCAAAGTGTATTTTAACCCTCCACACCAACTCTGCGCTATATCGGTAATTGCGATGAAACTGAATTATTCCATTGTCTATGCTTTGGCGCCAAGAAAAATTTACAAATTTGAATATTTCCAAGACCCCCACGTTGGCTCAGTTGTATCGGATTTGTACTCAACCCCAAACTTAAACCGGTACCTACATAAGCCTGATTTGTTGGGTACCTTTGAACATGCAATAACGGGGGAGGAATTTTGTTCCTTTGATTTTGTGTGGATTGTGGATCCCGCCAAAGTTCAAGCGGGAATTTTCAATGCTATGGACACACACTTATGGATTGGGACTTCATTGGCTGTACTTGGAGTAACTTTTGTTCTGGGAATGGTTTTGGCGGCAAAAAATACCAAATTGAATAATACGATTTATTCTTTCCGCATTGTGGTGAGCATTCTTTTGGAACAGGGCCAGTTACCCAGTAAAGATACACTCAAGGTTTTGGGCTATAAAGCTGCATTGCTAATTTCAGTCTGGTATTGCATTGCTATTGTCATTAGTGACGTTTACAAGGGCGAGCTCTATTCGACTCTGACGTCTGCAGATAGCCCAAAGGTCCCGGAAAGTATTGAGGAGATTTTGAGTACAAAGGAATTAATTTTAACAAATGCACCAGTTTTTCTCGGTCCGAGACTCGACTCAATGTTACATACAACTCTGAGGGATTTGATGGCCAGTGCGAAAATAACGGAGAAATTTAAGAGCACATTGTTGGCATTTTCTAGAGTTATAAAATACACGAATTCAAGCATTGGTGAAATTGCACTTTTGGAGATACGTCGGATATTTGTGAATTTGACAGAGGATACGTTGGAGGTGCCGAATCATTTCATTTTCATGGGCCCTAGTGAAGCTGTGGATTTGTTTACTCAGATGGTAACGATGGTTGGGGCGCAAGGGTTAACATTGAAGGGAAACGTTATTTCTTTGTTCTCGAAACGAATTCCCTTTGTTGTTCAACGTACTGTGCTCTTACCTGGGTTTACCCAAGCACTTTTTCGTATTGTGGAGTCTGGTGTATGGGACGTTTGGTATGGACATTGGGATGCGAGCTTGAGGCTTCAACATGTCAAGGGTTTGATGTATTTGCAGGGACGGAAAATGGAGGAAGGATTTAGCTCGTATCGAAGGAATGGTAAAAGAAGGTACAATTTAAGGGCACTCGTTTGGGATGATACTCCAGTTTGGAAGTCTAATGTTGAAGTGCTGGAGCTAAGGACGGTTTTGATGATCTTCAAGATTTTTTTGAGCATACTTCTGCTTGCATTTACTGTATTTTGCTGTGAAGGTTTAATATTTATGGGAAACAAATTTTTCATTTCAAAACTATTATAATCGTTATCAGCTGGTATGAGACGATCTTTCTACACTTGACACTCTGGACAAATCTTCTACACTGGAATTTCTGAATTTTGTTATTTCACAAATTGTTAGCTTACTTGTTGCTTCTGGTGCTTGATTTAGTTCGTAAAAGCTATGCTTCTTCATAAGAGTCTACGAGTGCTTTACAGTGGATTCTCTGTATAGTGGCAGCCAGGGGTTCCCAGAAATTCTGCCACTATACAGAGACTCCATTACAGCGCGTTGTATGCATTTTTCCTATTAAGATTTAAGGTTATCGGTGCTAACTTTTTAAATATTTTATTCTGTCTGTAAATTTCAACAACTTCTTCCACATCCATTCAAATAACAAAGATCTTATTTAGTGACGTCATCCGTCAATCCAGAAAAATGCTTTTCGGGAACAAAACTTCCGTCCCCCGTCCTTTGAGCCCGCTTTACCATAAGTTCATTGGACACAGTTTTCAAATCATATGCCCAACCAAATTTTGCAAAAAATTCAATCACATAAGTTGGAAAACTCCATGGGATGAAACCTAATTCAGGGGATTTATAATCCCAGGGAAAAACGTGATGATGATTATGCATGCCCTCCCCTTGGGTAAAAATTTGCACCAAAAAATTATTTGTAGGGGGAATTGAGCTGGAATGTAAAAAAAAATAACAAATTGTAAACAACTTTTTGCCAATTGAAACGAAAAATTTTAAGTAAGCTTACTTGTCAAAATGCTTGTAGCCCCATTTGTGTGCTGCACTATTAATGAGAAGAGTTCGATGTAAGTCAAGCATGTATCTCGTTCCCGCAGCTACACAAAAGCCATTGAAGAGGGACTCTCCAAATAAATAGTGTGGTCCCAGAGTTGGAAGGATTACCATGCTCAACAAAGTTATAGGGGCAAAATACCTACATATACGAATTAAAAGGCAATATTACATTTGAAAAAATTGTTTTAGTTCTAAACCTCAAATTTTTTAATTTTTTCCCGAAAATTGTGACCGTACTTATCGTGAAACATGACAACTTTGTCAAGTTCTAAATCCGTGATATCAATTTTCTTCACATTTCTACGAAATTTTTGATGGTCATAGTTTAAGAGCCAACCAATATGCGAATAAAAAAAACCTCTCGAAGGATTATGTGGATCATTTTCTGTGTCCGAGTATTTATGATGGAGTCGGTGATTTGAAGCCCAGTGCCATAATGAATGCTGAAAAAAATCAGATTTGATCTCTTTAAAATGCTAAATGAATTTCCCCATAGCGCATAGTAAAAATATTCAACCTAGAAACATTTTTTTAAATTTCCTTCTATACAGCGACGGCAAGTACTTCAAGAAAATTTTGACTTGAAAATCCAACAGAGTAAAATCTTTTAGGTACGTGCTTTTTTACCCATACAAAACTAAATTCTTAAAGTATGAACTTACTTGTCCCGCAAATGAGAAGCAAAATGCTAAAAATATTTTCAACGGTGTTCGAGCTTTGTAAGTCTTATGAGCCCAAAGACGATGAGCGCCCATTGATAAACCAATCCCAGATAACTCCATCAAAATGATTGCTAAATGAAGTAAATTAATCATTAGTTAAGTAATCATTATAACAACTTAATAAATTAACTTATCTCAGAAAAACAGGTCAAAAAACTTTGGAAATATTTTTGAATAATTTCTTACAGAAAATCATCGTTGATAATAGGACTTTCCCTTGGAAAATCAAAAGAATGACCCAAATACCGGAGACGTGAGTAATGACCATTGAGCTGCGTATGAAAATTAGCCCATAAAAAAATGCTTCTAATTTTCCCAATTCTATTTTCTCCTTGGTGTCCATATTTTTCTCAGCTAATAAAATCGAAGCAGGCTTTGCTTTTAAATTGGTCCCAAGCAGTTCAGCTGCTAAGTTAGCCATTGCAGAGAATGATTTGTCAAAATCTTAACCAAAACAATCACAAGAACAAATCTATAGCGATTCGGATGGAATAATTTCTTCAATTGCTGTTACACAAACGGAGAACCCGTCTTTTATATTTACGCATAAAATGCCAAGAATAGTTTTTCTTTTGGTTCCCACGTCTGCAGGAAATTATCAGGAGGAAATTAATTAATTTTTACTCAGAGATCAGGATGCCCCTACCCATCTTTTTTCAAATCTCATTTTTTATCAGCCATCTTGTGTTGCTATGAAATATTGCAGACCAAATACATGAGCAAAATAATGACCTGCCTGCATAAAAGGAAAATAGTAGAGGCGACTTAAAAAATACAATTCCCACCAAATAGCGTACAACTTCTGCTATTTTTTAACATTAAGGAAAAAGTTTATAATTTACCTTTATTTTGAGGTCAGCCGATGTTAGTTATGATTATTAGAGGAATATCCCCAAGAAAATTGCCAACTAATTTCTACCTACGTCTACTCTCTCTATAAGAGCACCCCATAAATCAGCTCAAAACAGCCCTTATAGGGAGATGCTCTTATAGAGAACCTGTACCAAGGATAATGTCCAGGTATCC